>JAZHYW010005446.1:0-28973 GCA_037355805.1 Ixodes ricinus
TATATATAATTAATTAGGACTGCGGGATATATACGTAGCTTATAAACTAACGCTGATCATAGTGACATGCATGTTTATCTTTAATGTGTTTGCGCGAGCGCAATTATAAGTTGCAAAAATGTAGAAGATGGCTTGGAATATGTGTATTTACATAGACCAAAACTAGATTAATCGTGCGGAGGAAAATTCCTCGCTCCCTTCCGCCTGACAAAAAGTAGCAACAGGATTGATTTAAATTGCAATGTGCGTAAAAGACTAATTTCCGACTTTAGCAACCTTGTAACCTTGTTGCGTCCAGGGTGACCATTAAAAACTCAAACATGTATGAAAATAAGTTGCACTTAGTGGTAATTGAGCGCGCGGTGCAATCTCCCTTCAAACGGTTTTTACATCACTCCTGATATTTTACATACGTATTGGTATGATTTTGAAAACAAACTTACTTTATAAGTGCCAGGATTAGTTACGTACTTGATTTTTATTTTCTGCCGTGCGCAGTTGATTTATGCGGAACCGAATTACATATACTATACAATTAACAGTTCATACTTTCTCACAAACAGGAAAAATTATTATATTATTATTTCTTCGGCGCCTCATACATTTACCTAGATGGGCTAACATCGAGCCCCAAGCATTACTGAGCAAATGATGGCTAACGATCGTTATATTTTTTTAACTACACTAGAGCGGGAACGTAGTTTTTCTAAAAGCTGTTGTTATGTCCCTTTCTAGGAGAGTACACATAGTTTTCTGTTATCCGCCTGATAATGTTCCGTTGCGAGGAGTCGAGAGTACGCGCGACCTTGCTGCTTACAGGCTGTTTTTTTATTAACTTTTATTGAAATCTGTTTCCCTCTAAAAAATGCAGTGAAAGCTACAGAAATAAGGTCCATGTGCCAATGAGGTATACGACCAGGTGGACAATATGTTCAGGAGAAAATGCAACTAAAATATGATTAATTCAGGAAAATTTACGATTTACTTTTTTTCTTCAAATTAGTCATTTTAGGAGCACATGCAATTATAATGAAGAAATGGAGGCTATCTATGCTGAATGCCAGCCGAGTTTTAAAGATCCTGGTTCGATCACGCAGTTCGAGTTATAAATTGACACATTTTGTTCTAGAAATCTGATTTATTGATAAGGGTTTCATGGCGCAAAAGCTGTTAAAGCCAAAATGCACCAAGAGCATAAACTATTGTGGAAGCAAGGCTTTGGAAGAAGAAATAGCTATAGTAGCTTATGATGTGATAAAAGTATATACATGAGATGTATATGAGATTATATACATAATCGATGCATAAGGCCGATGACATTAAAAAAATATAAACCTAAGTATGCGGAATCACAGGCTCAACGCCAAGCAAAAGTATTCACAGGGTCTCTTATGTTATCCCTAAGTCGCCTTGAAGGCAAAAAGCCCAAGCGCCGATGCATTAAAGACAGACATGATTTACTTCGTTTCACGTTCTATTTTTTTACATTCTCTTTTTTGACAGCCTCTTTATTTGTTTCATAAATTATTTCCAGATTTCATGCACACAATTCCTCGTAGTCATCTTACTTATGTTTGTTTCCCCTTAATTCACTTTAATTCCTTTTAATTCACTTTTATTCCTCTTAATTCACTTTGGTTCTCCTTAGTTCACTTTATAGTCCTTCTTAGTTCTTATTGATTACTCTTACTTCTCTTTAATTACCTTAATTCACTTTAATTCCTCTCAATTCACTTTGATTCCTATGTCATCCTTTTTAATTTCATTGCCTCTAATTCGCCTGAGTGGTCACGTAAAATGTCTGGTACCTTTCGTTGAAAGATGTTGAAGGTCGACTGAACGATGAGACATATAAGGCTTTTGCCTTAATAACAAAGTGGAGTGGAATATGTACTTTATATCTTCGCGAATTTTTCAAACTTTATTTTAACGTTTTTGGTCATACTTGGAACTGGAAATCTGTCAGTACCGAAACGAAACGCGCGATGCCCGCCGGAAGGACAACTCTCATTTTCTGCCGAAGAGTCACGTTATTTTTAGGGCTATCGTGCAGCAAAGCAAAGCAAACTGTTGCGGCCGATAATGTGGGTTATCGCGCTAACTCACCAGCCACGGAGCACCAACTGCAATCAGCTCCGGCGTGCTGTGACGCAAAATGGTGAGGCGAATTTCGTTATAAACAAGTGATCCTACGACATCAAACGAGGTTGTCATTCCGGCGAGTTCGCACGTTTCGTTTCTGTATCGGCAGATTTTCGAAACAAAATTTGATACTGAAAAACTCCTACTGTGTGATCGATCCAGGGTTTTTAAAACATGGATTGCTTCCATTTCTTCGATATAAACACGTGCACTGAAACGTCTAATTAAAATAGGTTAGTGAATATTTATTAATTACTAATATTTTTGTTGCATTCTATCTCGAACATAATGTCCGCCTGGCAGTAAACCTAGCTCATTTGCACGAACCGCATTTCTAGAGCTTTCACGGAATTTCTTTAAAAAATCTTTATTCAATAAAAAACACACACACACACACCATCTATATGCATACTGAGTCTCAAAAACGATATCAACGCCTCCTTTCGTACTTTGAGCTTCATATCTAGAATTACGTGCAATTTTCTACAAAATGTTTTTTTTCCTCTTGTCAGGAATAGTGGGCGTACGAGTCAAGAGATAATAGCAAATGTTTAGAAATGTGTAATTGTTTTGTCTTGTATTTTTACGATCGTTATATTGGTTATATATATTACTATGAATATCAAACTTTTGGACAAATGCAGTTAAATTACTTCTACCCCTAGATGCTTTGAACAATATTTTTTTAATGCAAAATCATTAACTGTCTTATGGAGCGAAAAGGTGTTATCAGCTTTGGAAGAAGCGCCAAACGGCACCTAAATTACCCTGTCCGATGGAGCGAAGCCTGTCGTATGTAGCAGCGAATCGATGGATAGACTCCCACTGGCTGCCGCGCGGCATAGTGCCAAGGAACGCCACCCACACTCTATGGCGCTGTTGCCCCCGCCGAGAAGGTCAGAAGCGGCCTAGTCGCCGAGAGGATCGGAAGCGGCCGCGGCGTGAAGAACGACATTCATGCTTTCGCATCCATAACTCGTAAGAAGTGCTTAGGTGTCCCCGTTTCATAAATGTCTTAGTGGTATAATTAATTCCCCTGATCGGACATCATCCATCAACGTTCATGTTCCGAGGCAAGCTTTGCGAATCTGTCCGACGTTTGATGTGCATCAGGTTATCCAAACTATCCACCCTGTCTCCCAATCAACATTTGTATAATAATCTTGGTGTAGCAAAATATGAACATTTTAACCCAAGTTCTGTTGCTTTTATGTTGTTCTTTGCCACTACTTAAGCCACCTGCAATGTGCTATCACCAAGGCTTCGGTTACTCGCGAGCACATAAAATAAATAATTGATTTACTGAATAAATATTTAGCGTGCGAGGTTTCCGGCGAATTCGCATGCACTGACTTGCGGCATCAGATAAAATATAAATATATATTTCTAACCTTCACCCGCGCACTTAATATATCCAGTTTTCCAATCACTTATAACTCAGCATGGTTTTGTGCCGTCAAGTAAACACGATACTTATATGTTTAATTTGATATAAAACAAAAAAACATTTATCTCAATATTTTTTTTAAATCAATCGAATCAAAGTACTCCCCCCCCCCGTTCTGTTTCGCAGAATTAAAATATTTGAAGGAACTGCAGTATTGGATACTAAGGTTAGCCCTTTCTCGCGCAGTTGGGTCATAGTTGTTATTATTTTGATTTTGATCCGTGTATCGTGCTCATTTGCTACGACAATATTAAAATACCGTTAACCGATGGGTAGTTGCGTGCAACATTATTTGTTCTTTATTTTTTCACGACTCTGGTATTACAATCACCAGCCGCCAAATTTTGATCCAACGATTTAAAAGAAAAATAGGGGGGGGGGGGCGTCTTCTTCGAGCTCACCTTTCATGTGGCCACCACCTTTGTGAAGCACATATATAGATAGATGAATGAGAGAGTACAATAGTGGCGTGTCTGGGGGTGTTTAATATATTTAACAATTCTACATTTACCGGGGTGGTAAATAGTATAATTTCTTTCTAAGATACAAGGGCAAAGCACAAAGAAAACATTTTTTTGTTTTTGTTTTAGCGCAGTTTACCTAAACGCATGTTTTCCAGTCCTGACCGATTCTGGTGTAACAAAATTTTCTTACAAAACATAACACCCAAAAAATCGAAATAATAGAGTTACTGATGAGTTAGGGTTCGTGTTGCGATGAGAACTCGAGTCAGCTGCGGCTCCGCCCACGTGCCTGAGGGCGGTTGCTCCCCTCGATAGCCTCCGAGTCGGTCGGCCAGCGACAGATAGCTGGGCTCTTTTGTTCTGAGCGTCCCCGAACCCACAATAGGCACGCAAGGGACTCCGCTCTGATCAATAGCGGTGCGGGTATCGATATACACAATGCTACCGAATACTAGCTATAGACAAAGTTAGGTGCCCATTATCTGGAAGTTTCATGTCATCACTTTTAATATCACGTTTGTTGGACTTGGACCCGGTTGAGCTGGCTGGACCGCGAGGTCAGAGTTTTCCTTTGTCCACTGTTTCAATGTCGTCTTTATTTAATATCCGGCATATATGTTGCGCAAACTATTGCGTTGAGTGCTTATCCCCCTGCACCGGGTTGTTGGTTTTGGCTGTTTTGTTTCTTGAAAGGACGGACAATGACATAAAAAAGTTAAATAATATACAATTTTAATTTTGAATGCGAACTTAATACGTCTTCAAAGACGTATTCTTGATTGAGTGACTCACTTGTTAAGATCACTGATATGTTACCTCACAGCCATTGTTTTTCACTCTTATCGTATCTATGTATATTTGAAATATACATGCTTCAGAACACCAATCACATAGCAGGTATATATTCTTAAAATTGAAGGTGTCTCTAAAATAAAGAAGCCGTCTGTCGAAGCAATCGTGAGCAAGGCTGACACCGGAAGTACAAAATGAAAATTGGCAACGACCTTTACCTTCAAAGTTCTATAATGCATGAAATGCTGTAGCAACAGCACTTAAGGTTATCTAAGAGGTGTTGCTAGGAGGGGGAAAGGATGGGGAGAGAAAAAGAGAGGGAACGGAGGAGAGAGATGGGTTGAGGGAATTGGTGTGTCAGGTGACGTATATTTCCCCGCTAAATTTAGCGGGGAAACTGGATTTTTCTATACGTCAAAAGACGTTGATTTTCCCTCTAAATCTAGCTGGTAACTGAATTGGTGTATAGGTCGCGTGACGTGACTTACCCCGCTAAATTTAGTGGGGAAAATGAATTGATGTTTTGGCCACAAGACGTTAACTTTCGCGCTGAATTTAGCGGGGAAACGTAGTTAACGTAGGGGTCACGAGCCGTCCACTTCCCAAAGCCGTACCGGTTACGTGATGTCACGTGACGTCTCTTTCCCTTCTAAATTTAGCTGAAAATGCAGGGACGGATGAACGGACGGATGGGCAAACGCTTGGATTTCGAATATTGGAAAAAGCATTTTATGCTTTAAAACCTTGTGTAGACAATGAGACACGCACCGCTTTTTGTGCAATTAAGCGTGCATTCGCTTGCGTATGATGATGGGCCGTAGTATAAAAGAATCGCTTGTACCGACTACTTCCCAGAAGCGAACGCGATGTTTCCATCTGCAAATGGATTGCAACAACAACTCAAGGGTGATGGGTAGGTTGCGTGAGAAACGTGTGGGCCATTGGCGGTGCCATGCTGGCGGCCGCTGGTGGTCACAAGCATGGCGTCGCCCATGCCATAGTCGAAGTGCATCTTGCTACACGGTGATTGTTGCAAACCGGGCTGCTTCGGGTAAAGTGATCTATCTTGTAAAAAAGTTCCGACGTTCCTAGAAACTGTATTGTCCAGTTTTGCCGAGCTCCGTAAGACCGCGACGACGACTTGCGTGCACTGGTGCCCACCGTGATCTACAAATATTCAACAAAAGCCCCGAATGTCTATTCACTAGACTCGTAGATTGCAAAATGATGTCAGTAAACTTGATTTAAACCTCCGAGCGGCTCAATACGGTTCTCACAAAACCCACTTTTAACGCTAAAAGTGCACCTCAATCACCTATGCGGGACTTGGCATGCTAGGCCTCCCGTTACGCCAGGCCCGCGGGTAGACTGCATACCCAAGTCGGCTGCTGCCTGTTGGGAAGGGAACTCAAAACGCTTCTTGATATCAACAGCATTAAAATCGACCATCTCAAACCCGTCGAATGGCCAACTGTCCGCACGTCACCGCGTCAGACCCACACCACTAGAATCATAGTATAATTATCCGACATCAGCATCACCAACGCGGACCCACATTTGGTCGGAACCGACGTGCTTAGTGCCGCTAGTCTCAACACCATCGAGAGAAAAGACGCGTACATCAAGGTGCGCACGATTCAAAACATTCTTGCCTCCGAAACTTACAAATCCTCCGCCGAGAATAAGCTTCTGGCTATAGAGACTGTAAGAATCCAAGGCACACTGCATGAAATTCGAACATACAAAGTCATTGACCCGTCCAACGCTCGCAGAGCTATTCCTGAAATTTCCGCGTTAGTGCCAGGAGAAGAAATTCGTAAGAACCTCAAAATAAAACATGCCAAGCTGCTGCACCTTCACCGGATCGGCATGTCGAATACAATACTAGTGAGGGTCGAAAAACACGGCTCCCTCACTACGCCTTCATGAACCGCGTGTCTATGAGACTACACTTCCCGGCCGAGCAGCATCCTCTGCACCCTCTGCAGTGCGATCGGACACCGTGCCGACGTCTGCCCCAACAAAACGCAATTTACCACGTGCCTCACCTGCAGCGAGCAATTCCTAATCGGGTCAATGCCATGCCACACCTCATGGCTCTAAGCCACACTGCCTCAATTGCAGAGGAGACTATCCGCCCGCTTACCCTCTTAGCCCGACAACAGGCGGGTCAGGCAACCAAGGCAGAGGCCTGCAGCAGAAGTCTCACTTTCTCCAAGCTCTCGACCCATCAACCCTGCAGGCATGGCCAAGATTTTTCACTCGCGACGGCTGTGACACTCACCAAAGCCCAATAAAAAGCAGAAGCAAAAGCTGAACGCGCGACAGACCCGCAGCACCACCTAAAGCATCACGCCCCAAATTACAATGAACCGGTCAAGAAACCAGCATGCCACCGTCCAAAATGACCGAGCCAGCTCCCCCAAAACCCATAAGTGTTGCGGAGTCGTCACTCCGGAGTTGGAATGATTCCGGAAGCATTCCGTACTTAATCCAGCGACACCGGAATAGAGTTGAAATGGAATCGCAGGAGTGCTGGGTGGAATGAAATGGGAATAAATATATGCCCTTTTATCCGGAATGAAACAGGAATGTAACGGGCTTAGTTTTTTGCGAGCTGTGTTGGTCTTCAAATAAGACCTACGACCTGCTGGCACAAGCGCTAGCTCACGTTCAACGTGGCTTTAGACACAGCATCATTGCATATAAGGTGACTGACGGTTTGATTATCTGACTGCTTCACGCTCCTTCGAGGAAAGTGGCCATCCCAGTGAAGCAAGAAAAACGGAAAAGTTATAGACCGATTAGATGACGTTCCTGGCATCGCGGGACGCAACCAAGCGGCTGTTGTGACCATGTGCGATTACAACAGCGGTAACATAGGTCACCTCACGATTGGCTGCAGCAGACGATACACTCCATCATAAGGTGGGACGGAGTATAGGAGCCGTTATTCTCAACCTTACACAGCATTCACTTCATTTAGATTTGTCGCGTTCTGCTCCTCCACTACTTATTCGCACTGAATGGGGAAGAAGCAAGGTATACCTCGGTCGCCGTGAAATTCCGGAAACGGAGAGCTCGTGACGTGCATTTCTAATGGACTTGCAAGTACACACCTCGGACACACACACAGAAATTGTTACTAATCCGTGTCCGAATAATGAGCTGTGATGATAAATTTTTTAGTAATAAACCGATAATGTCGGGACATTATTAGGTCATCTCAATCACAGTCCTGAAAACAAGTTCTAGTATCCATTTGTAAGACAAATAACAAATTGGATTGGATATATTAAAAATTTCGAGATTCATACAGTAAACGTAAATATAAAAGGTTTAAGGCGGTTTCATACCACGGCCACACAGTCCCTTCTGCAGGCACCGTAACGATTGCACGTTTTCAGCGATTTTGCGTTTCTATCGCAGTGCATGGAAATTCAGGGTAGGTATACTCGACGTCGCTTCTGAGAGCGTAATACTAGCGGTACTGTTTTGTTCACCGAAGGTGACAGCAAGATAGGGTCTTATTGCGCCAAGCTCAAACAAGACATTTTAATGCCACGTCAAACACGCTTCATACACATTTTCTAGAAGTGGAAGGCAAACGATCTGTTTGCAAAGAAAATTATTTTTTTATTTTTGTCGCCGGTTACGAGCATTTTATCATTTGATCGCGCGATCAATGTGGCACCAAATGCCACCAAGCGCTTTGCACGACCACCACTGGACATAGTAGAATTAGTGCTTTGGGGATCCGTTTCGAATATTTTTTCAGGTCTCTATGCGCTTGACAACGTCATATTTATGCTGCTTTTGCCGGCAACACAATGTAGTCCATGTAGGTTTCAAGAGACATTGTTTTGCCTTTAGGAATTAAATGGATATAATAGAACGGTTCAGCCAATCCAGGAGTGGGAATCGGCCAGCGTCTTCATTTCTATCAGATGAAAAGAATGGAATTATCGAAATTTTTAATTCCCGGAAGGGAGTAGAAATGGAATAGTAATGCTCATTCCTCAACACTGAAACAAATCCTCCCATCCCCCACCCTCCCCTCCCCTTCACGACATAACACTTGGCAATTCGTCAAACCTAAACGATCACATACTCCGGACCTGCACCACTCGCAACACCACCCACGATATAGTACCCCTTGCACCTCGTAGAGGAAAGGCTAGACGCCCTAATAATCAAAGTAAACGAGCTAGAAGGCGCCATGTCCGCAATTCAAGTCACAACACATGCAACGTGATAAAAAACGACTCGATGCATTCATATAACAAACAAATTATCAAGAAAAGCCAACATTTGTCTAGCCGTATCGAGCAGGAAGCCACCATACTGAAGCTAGAACAAGCCATAGACGCCCTACAGGTACCACAAAAACGACGAGCCGGAAAAACTCATTTAGAAGCGCTGTACAACACTACAACACAGACAGGATGGCGGTTGAAATAGACCAAGGTGTTTAACCCCCACCTCCACAGGCACCGCACCCAGGTCGACCCCAAACAGCACAAGCCGCGTACACAATATTGCAATGAAGTTCCAGAGGCATTCGTCACAACAAGGGCGTCCTCACACAATACATACAGGTGTCTGTATTGTGTGAGCCAGACATCATCCTCCTTGAGGAAACAAGTATCAATCACCCTCCCCGGATACAAAGTATTCACAAACCCAACATCACACACAATGACGAACGATCGACCACGGGCGTTTTTATCCCCCTCATGACCGCCACCTACGTATCCATACACATCGCAGCTACACAAACTGACACGTATCACTTCAACACACCATCTAATAAATACGTCACAGTCCAATGCCGGATAGGGTACGACACACGGGACACCACCATCACGAACGCCTATTGCCTACCGAAATACACAAACACAACCCTTGGATGGCTAGCAGACTTAGCAGAGCACAAGGCACACCCCGTACGCACAGGAACCACTTTTACAACCCCAGCACTTCCTGCAGATACAAACACAACCCGAACGGCCGCAAACTCGCACTGACAATGGGTGACATCCAATACACCCTCCTTAATGACACCACTCGTTCCGCTCGCACAGTAAACAATGTAGAACATGAAACCACTCCCAACCTCCCACGGTACAACGGACCAGTTCTTGCAACCTGGGATAACCTCCAGGAATCCCTGGGAAGAGACAACAACATCCTACAAGTCACCCTCATCCACCCAGATACCAGCCGAACACGCTCCCCGGAGGCCTGCAAACTAAGGTGACCAAATGCCAAAAAATCCGGTTAGAACATTCAAACCTCACTATTCTTTCTTCCTACAGAGAATAGGTGGAGATTTTTTACTCCACATATTGTAAATGCACCAAAAACACCATCAACGCTCCAGACCACCCGCACGTAGATTCACACCTTGTCTCCTTCTGGAACAAGTGCCACCGTATTATACAACGCAAAAAACAAACAAAACAAAAACAGCACAAACCGCCTTCTTTGGAAAATCATTCAGGCTAACACAGAGGAGGCGCAGAGATACGTGCAAGCCCAAACTACCGAGAATTGGCTCAACACATGAGGATCAGTTTACAGACCGCAACCCAAACCTGGCCTCAGGCAGATTCTTCGCTCCCTTTTTGAACAAGCTAAACCAGGACAATGCTAACGAAACGTGTCATGCACGCACAAACAAAGCCGAAGACCCTCGCACAGGACATACAACAACTCTTTTACCTACATAAACCAAACCCCACCGCCCTGCCCGAACACATTCCTGAACCGCCGGATTAAATTCTTCTTTTAGCATGAACGAGTTACAAGCTGCTTTCCAAAACCTGAAAAGGAACACTACTTCTTTTCAATAAGGAACCCAACACTGTGGGCTGGGCGTGAGAGAGAATCGTGCAGAAATAGGCAGCACTGAAAAAGTTATTCCTATTAATAAGGCCACCTGACAATCAGACAAGTAGATTTAAGTATTTATCACATAATCAATCAAAATTATTCTGGCTGCATATTGAAAAACTTTGAGAGAGCGAGGTTTCCAACGGGTGAATATTTTCGAAAAAGTGTAGCAGCAACAGCGAAGAAGAGCAGAGTGAAGATGAACACTTGAGGCATTGGTAATTAAGAAGAGGCTACATGGAGCGCATCGAAGGCGCTCGAGGCAAAATTGGCGTAGGAGCAGTTTCTGCATGAGCACCGAGGGAAGTGAGTAATATTCCGGCCACGTTTGGCTAGAAGAGCTACAACGTCGCCTCGTTGCAGCTTTCAGAATGTGAAACTAAAACACCGCGAGAGGACAGAAAAATAATATTCTACTTAGAAGCCGGAGTCCGCTTAGGTTCAGCAATCATGGTGATTTTTTATCGCCTAAAATATACTGCGTAACTATATTCAAGGTGGGTGTTTATGCAGATTGGTTTAGAATTCACTTATCAACGTTTCGCTTATGTGTGGCTGTGTTAGAGAAGATGAAATAAAGCGGTACATAACAAGAATACTTATTGAGTGCGAAGATGCATATTTTACGGAATATACATTTAGTTTTTATTTTTTTAATATTACAAAACTACCACTTTTATTGAAGTGAATTGCCTAAACAAACTTTTTGTGTAGCATACGCAGAACTACAGGTGTAGTATAACCAATTTGTTCGGACCAAGGTTGGTCGCTTTAACGGCATGGACTGCGTTAAATGTAGCGAAACGTTTATAAAACTTATAATTTTGTTTTCACTAAATATGGCCATAATTTCGCTCGTGTGATGGGAATAAAAACGATAAACAGTTTTTAAAAACTTGCCTCTTGTTTTAAAACGTATGTGCGTTGTAACGTTAAGACGTTGACGTAAAATGACGTTAAAGAGAGTAGACAAAAGTGGCCTTATCTTTCTTTTTTTCTAATGCCTTCTCCTTAGCTGCCTGGGTCGGCTGTGAGAGCCAGTTTTCAAATAAGAAAGTATATACAGTATGTTCAAAGTTAGCCTTTTGCAGAAAAGCGAGCAAAATATCTGACCCTCCTACTCATCACAGGCATTTCGCTACAAGTCGGCAGCCTTTGTAGTTAGCTCCATTTAATTTTCTATGAGTGCACTTTAAGTAATTGGTAGTCAGGATTATCGCGCCTAGCTAACTGTGTTGTGAAACCCAGAACTTTCAACACCTCCCTGGTATTGCGATTTAGAATGGATTGGGTAAGAGTGAATATCTGGATATTAGGGCCGTTTCTCCACAGTGACGCCTCATGAATCGATACGACTCTCTAGAGACCGATGATAGAATAGGGCCAGATTTACCCTCCCATTCATTCTTCTTTATTGGAACGACAGGCTTCAGAATGTACAATGACACTGCTTTTTTATTTTATTTTATTTTATGTGGGATTGCATTTTCCTTTTCAAACCTCCGAATACATAAATGTAATAAAATAAAATAAAATGCTTTTTTGTTTTCTTTTTTTTTGTGGCATTTTTGATGCCATGTTTCCCAACGATGCGTCAGTGCCTGGAGTGGAGATATGCAAACATTCGTGGTCGACGGGGGAATTGATCCCTCGCCGATTGGGGAAGTAGAGGCAGTGCGATGCACCTCGTGGACTTTTTTTTTTCTTTTTTGGACGATGATGGGAGGTGCCTCATCTCCGACGAACCAGCCGCTTTACCTTTGATGGTTTTCTTCTTTCTTTTTTTTTATCACTCTTTACTTTCAATAATTTTTGTTATTTTATATTTCTCTTTACGTTTTCTTGTATATCCCTTGGTCTGATACCAAGCTGGTGAATAATTTACTGCGTCTCGAAATCAATGCGAACGCTGCACCCGAGGTTTTGCAACTGGGGATTGGGGTTGACTGAGCACCAGAACAGAAAACAGAAAGACGCTACCCTTAGCGCTCCCAGAGCTTCTTCCACCAAGGTAAGGCTAACCCTTGAGGTACCTCGAAAACCCAGATTTTACTGTTGTAGCGTCACTAACTTGCGTATTTTGTGCGAATCGTCTTCTAGGGTGTTATCCTGTAAAACCCTAACGGTCCACTCACACAGGAGCGTTTCTTGACGATTTCTTATGTTAGCCGGAAGTCTACTCCTTGAACTGGTTGACACGCTTCATACGAGGCAGATATGTCTCCGTGACTTTCGACGTAAGCCAATGTAAGATTTCCTAAGATGACGCAACGTAAGGAAATGGTGCTGTGTGAGCAGATATTTAGGCTGGACTTTGACTAATAAAAGAAGGAGTTTAGAGTTTCCATTTCAAAAAAATAAATGTGAATAACATACTTTTAGCACACAACCAAAATTTCATTGGGTCACTCGAAGTTGTTTAAAACTAGACCAGAAATGCTTTTTACACAGTGCCTAGCTTTTTCCTTCGGTTTTAATTTTTAATTTTTCCTTCGGTTTGTCTGGTCAGGATTCGTATGGTAGATACGAATTTTGACCAGACGAACCCAAAGGAAAAATGGGGACACTCGTAATCGGAATCGGAATGATGGCATATGCTTCCTCGGAGCAAGGGGTTTCGCTCTTTGGGTTCTTCTATTATCATAACTTTATATATCTGTGTTGTTTTGATTGTCAATATTTTTTTTGCCAGGTAAAATAGCTTCGGCGAGTAAAAATAGAAGGTCGCTCTTGTTAAGCTCTTATTATAAATTTTGTATTTTTCTGTTTTTTTTTTAGTTACGTGCTTAGCTTCGGGTCTCTGGATCTTTTCTAGTATACCTATTTTTTATATTTAGGCGAGTCAAGTACACTGCGATGCTTTTTCAAAGTACACTCACGATTGAAAATGAGTTTGACCTAACACTGTTTCGGAGTTGAAGCATTTAGCGCTTTGGATTGTACATAATTATATATTATAATTTTTGTCATATTTAAGGCAAGGGAAGTTTCAAGACGGGTCAGCTTTCCTTTTTAGAATAGCGGCGTCGATGCGCTGCTTCGAACCTTTCGCGAAATGCTGAGTATAGACGACTCGGAAGATGTTTGACTCTAGCGTGCTTCTTCCGATACGCAATTTTCTACTTTCCATATTCTGAAAATCTCTTCCAATTTCTTGCTCAGATATCAAGCTCAATTAGAAATATCGAGTTACTTTATGCATAAAAGTCATCGCTTAAAACGGGTATTTTATGTGTTTATCTACTTCTTTCGGCTAAACCTATGATGGGCCTATGTTATTTTATTTTTAATATTTTAATAAAGTTTGCTTATTTCATCCGACTCAAAAATGCTATGAAATAATAAAAATGAAGGCAACTTTATACACTGCCTTGTTCTGCCAGAATAATTTTCATTTTAATGGGGGTCTGTATCTTTTCTTATTTTAACTTACTCTAAGACTCCGGGAAGGTGGGACAGGGAGAAGGAAGCGCCGTCTATTGCTTGGTAGATAGATCCGCTCAAGACTGCTTGGGTGCTCCTCCCTTAGGTGTGGCTAAAGACTGCGCACCGAGATCGTAAATGAAAAAAAAAGTCTTAAAAAACGAAAACAAAATAATCAATAATAATAAAAGTTGAATAATAAAATATAGGCAAGGAGGTCTGGAATGCGACAAAATATTTTTAAGTGCTGTGATTTCCGGAAATATTAATTATAGCAATCAGGAAATCAACGCAAGAACAATTGATCCCCGTAAAATAAATGTCAAGGGTAATGAACGTAATAGATTATACGAGCGCTATTTAATAAAAGGCCAACGTACCTCTAACGTTAAGAAACGGGGGATAAAAAGTAGAGAAATAAACTAATTATATTCTGACTACGGTTGAATCTCAACCAGCTACAAACCTTGTGCAGTTTCGAGAATATTGTGCACACTTAAATTCCAGATTTGAATGTTTCCAGCCCTATCGATTGATAAAAAAGTGCGAACAAAACTTTCCAGACAAATTCGTTCGCAAACTAAAGTTATTTATAAAATAAACAAATATAACTTGTGTATATCCACTGTTAAGCACTCTCGTAACACTGGCAACGTGCTAAGTAGCATGTTCTTAGTGTTACGAGATTCCCTAAAAGTGGAATCTCGTAATATAATCGTACCATTTTTTTTTTCGCTGTGATCTCTTTCTGGCTTCTGCGATCAGAATCATACATTCTTTGTTTGTTAACACACGCCAATTTCTATAAATTGGGCGAGTCAGTGGTTCAGGAAAGACCTGACCATACCGTTTTCGTAGTAATGTTCTTTCTACAAGCGCAGAGAGTGGGTGCTTGTGCAATTAATGTAAAATATGATTTACACCGGTAGCTTGAGGGTAGGTAGAGTGCAAGCAACCCGCAGGGCAACGAGAGCGAAAGCAACACCATGATGGTTGCCGCTTATTTAATTTAATTCAATGCCATTAAACTAAATGTTTAGTTTTACGTGCTTACCAGCAGCCCGAAGGCATGTAGGACACAAAACATGAGATATACTATCACCACATCCAGGCATGCTGAAAAGTAATACCCAAGCTTAAAACCATACGCATGCTTAAATTTAGTAAACATGCTAAAAAGGGGCGAATTTGTAATAAAAATATGAATGTTGCAGAACTTCATGTTTAAATCATGTTGGAGATGTGATACCGGCGACAAATTGTCATCAATATCTCGGTAAAATGCTCTACGATTTCAAGATATTTGGCTAGTAGGAATACGGAAGTCTATAGAATCGAGAAGGGTAGGACAATCCATTGCTACATGAACTCACTCGGCTATGCAGAAACTTAACATTCCGGTCAGACCTTCTATTAGTTAAAGTGGTCGATATAGATAAAATAGATTGAAAATGATATCTGCCACCAAAATATTTCTTACAAATTATTCATAACAATCATTTTTATATGTTTTCTATATTTCCAATTGCTGTACTATATATAAAGTTTCAAGCGACTAATGCAAATTCAAGTTTAGAGCGTACATTAGTACCGAAGAGACTCAAACGACAGTAATGAGTGGTTATTTATTATTATTATTTTCGACCGGTGCAGGAACTGGGTAACAATGGAGTTTATGGAAGAACTGAAAAAGGTGGTCATCCGAAAAATCTCCTAGGCCTCTCATTTGTGGTCCGACCTAGAGTTTAATTTTTCGGAGAATATATATAAGATAATTTAACGCGCTTTTGTGACAAAAAACTCACTTGGATTTTGCAGGGATTAAAAAGTAGATTTTTTGAGGTGCACCATTTTTGCTGAAAAACATCGTCTTGCCGCTAAATAGAGAGGGTGATGAAGTTCATTTGCCGAAACCGCTTTACTTCATCTGAAAATATGATCACCTGCGAGTGTTTCACGAATTTTAATTAATTGTTCATAAACTACTGTTGAACGTGAAATAGTGTTATTTCATCAATCGCACTGAGCTTGTCGGGTGATAACGAGCACTAATGAAGAAACAGCTAGACGTCCTGGTGCAATCCAGCGGCAAACACAATCAGTACAACATGAAAGAGAAAATATATTTCTTTTATATATAGTACAGTCTTTGGACGATAATCCGCGGTGATAAAACACGATCTTACATTTACAAAATAAAAATTTACAATTATGTCCTCACGTCCACCTTCGGCGACAATGCCATCCCTACTTATATAGTAGATGATATTTTTATCAATTTTTTAAGGCTTTCAGTCTAAAGAACCCCCCCCCCCCCCTATAGCAACACGAAAGAACGAAATAAGAACACTATCTTTCACGGTGTATTTTGTTTTAAGACAAAACAGGAGGGCAAGCACAACTCTCAGATTTATTTTTAAATCTCTACCGCATCGAATCAAGACACTGTGTTTGAAACCGAAAGAGTCATAACTTCCCACTACCATGTGCACTCAGCCGGGATGAGTGTCCTGCGAAGATTTGTCCGCCGCTTAGAGACTCAGGACGTTGAGGCAGCAGACGGCACCACCGTCCTTAGTTGAACCCTTTTTCGTGGCCTAGAAATATGGAAATAGAAACTGCATGACTGGATCGATATTCGGCCCGGGCTCCACGGCGTATTCCGGCGGATCGACTATCCCGCCCTCGCTCTGTCCATTTTTTTTTTCTTATTTTTCTTTTTGTGCCTTTTTTGGTACTATCCCTTTCTATCTCCTTCTCGCCGTCTCTCTTTCTTTTTCTCTCGCACGTTGTGATTTCAACATTAACGCAGAAAACATTAATGCAGGAACCCTTCGCACGTCCCCGCCTGTTTACACAAATAAGGCGCACGGTAAATAAGTCCCCTTCATTAGACGCAGGGCCCTGTTGCAGTTATTGTCAATTTTTTCATTGCGATTCGCTCTTCAGAAGGAAACCCTCCATGCTGTCACTGGCGCTTCCTTTTCATTTTTTTTATGGTATTACTACGTCGTTTTCGACTATTTTTTTAGAGTTGTATGCAAATATAAAATAATTTGGGGAGTGTCGCAGTGCGAATCTTCGCAAATAGACGGTGACCGCGGCGTTCGCATACAGAGCTAAGCGTCGAGAACGACACATTAGATGGACGTGGATCGACGTTGGCACGCGTAGGCAGCATAAACTCTAGTTTTGTTTATATGTTCTTCCGTATTTGCGCCTGCATATCCGGTTCAATTCCCCATGCCGAAGTACACTTTGCGACAGAAATAAGCGTCTCCTGTGGATGGGCCTCCTGCGTTGCCCAGGGGGTGCTGCGAAAAGGGACTTGTTAGGCCTTGTTTTGGGTAGTACAAACTTTAGCGTCTCAAACTGTCACGCATGCAGAAGCGTGCCTGCTCTGGTGCGGAGCGCGAGATCACGATGAAAATACAAAGAAACAACAAAAATTCGAACGCCGTCAAAGCTAAGACGCTAAGAGCGTGAGCCAAGAGATGCCGTTTCACGCGTTCCAAAGTAGACATGAAAAAGAAAAGAAAAATGAAAGCGTCGCGACACAGGTGTTCTGACGTCACCACCCAGAGATAAGAGACGCGTACCCTAGCGGTGGTGTCATGAATTTGGCACTTTCGATTGTCTTGCGGCGTTGAGTCTGGCCGATTTCTGGCGTCCAAAGGTGTTTTTTTGTTCTTCAGCACCACACAGAATTAAAAAAGCTCAACCAACGTGCCATAAGTAGTGCGAGGCTCAATCAGGTGAGCTTGTACTACCCAAAAGGAGGGCGCTACAGTTTGTTCAAAGCTTCAGCGCAGGAGGCCTATAGTATTGTTTCGACGCGAGACTTGCTACAAGGTTCTGTGCTTCGTCGATGACATTTCGTCAGTAGGGATCATATGTCCACTGATAATTATCTTTTTTTTGCCTGTTTAATATTTTGAGGCGCGCGCAGAGCGGTGCCAGTAACATTCGAATGATGCAAAACTCAATTTACTCACCGGCTACTGGCCAGACAAGAGTATCGCTAATCCCCCTTTGTGAACGCGCGGTTACCATGCATAGTCGCTGAGAGTACAAGGAAGGCAAGGTGTGGCCTATCATCGTGACGCTTCTTGCGTCGTGATTCGTTCGTCAGCAGTTTTGTCCACTAAGGCTACAATCTCATTGACTGTGGTGCGATAAGAAACCGCTCTATAGCTCCCCTGAGCTTCTTTAGCAGTCTGCGGCTCTAAATCCCGCGCTGACACACGTTTGCTCTGCATAATATCGTCTGACATGTGGATGACCCAATCCAAAACACGGCCGAAGGAAGTTCAGTCAGTTGAACTTTATTTTTTTATTTAAATCTTGTTTTTAGTATTTATACTTAACTATTATAAAAAAAAATGTGCATCGCCAGATGACGCTGAACCTCGCCGTTTCGTAGGGTTTGATATTTGACGACTTGAAAATATTATCGCGGCGGAAGTGAAATGTTTAGAACAAAATGATGCGTATTCATTTATTAAGAAAGACAAATGTGAACTTCTCGTTCGAGTGACCTGGTTATGTGCAGTTGCGGCATTCGCCGTTTTGCTGAAATCTCGCTCGCAAGGTAAAAGGAAAGGAAAATAGCCGCCCTGTGTCCCAGTGTTGTACGGAACGGCGTTCCAAGGAACGGCGTTCCTGGAACGCGTTCCTTTTAGGAGGAACGAAGGAACGCCGCCGTTCCATTCTGCATCGGTGGAACTGGAACGGGAACTCGTTACATTTTTACTGGAACGGAAAAAGGAACGGCGTTCCTTTTTTCGTCCAGTGGGGCAATTTTTACTTAATTTTCGAGAGGGAAAGTTTAGAAGTATAATAACAATATATTTACGAAGAGCAGAATCGCGATAACGTTTTTGTTACTTATTCTAGGGTTTATGTTGCGGCGTCCTCGCTTTGTAACAGTCGGATGCAGGCGAGCTACAACAAACGACGAGCGCGAAAGGGTCATCTAAGGGGCGGCATCTTTGTGCGCTCGAAACACAGGTGCGCGTTGACCCTTGCCGCGAGCCCCCTCTCCTCTCTCTGCCGCCTAAACCAGGGGGAGCGTGTGTTAATCAGAAAAGAAGCCGCCGCCATAGCATGTCTAGCTGTCGGCGGGGCGCGCAATGTGCCTCAAAAAAGGCCAATCGCGTTCACGCCGCTACGCGGCGACAATCTGCGGCGGCACATTACAAGGTGAAACGAGCGGGGCGGCTGACGACATTTGGCGGTAAACAACAGTTAGGTTTGGCGGCGAATACAAACCCCAGCACCGCGTGGTGGAGCGCTAAAAGCGTCGTGCCACGTAATGCAAGCAAGCAAATCCGTGCGTTAGTCAGAAAAGAAGACCCCGCCGTGGTATGCCTAGCTGTCGGCAAGGCGCGTATTTCTGATATGCCTCAAGAAAGGCCAATCGCGTTCATGCCGCTACGCGGCGGAAGTCTCTGGCGGCACATTACAAAGTGACACGAGCGCTGCGGCTGACGATATTTGGCGGGAAACAACAGTTAGGTTTGGCGGCGAATACAAACCCCAACACCGCGTGGTGGAGCGCTAAGCGTTGGGCCGCGTAAAGCCAGCAAGCAAATCTCTGTAGGCGGCATCTCCATGTAGAAGGCGGCATCTATGTACGCGCGAAACACGGGCGCGCATTTACCCATGGCGCGAGGTGTTAGTGAGCGGCAGCTGTCGGCGAGCGCGCATTTGTGACATGCCTCAAAAAAGGCCAATCAGGGATTCCGCATTCGCCCCATGGTTTTACTCCATGAGGACGCAACTATACGCGCCCGGTGTAGTTGTGGCGAGGACGCGCATTCTTGGGACTGCATCAGCGGACCTCCTCTTGTCTCCTCTGGTTACGTGATAATTGCCACAATGAGTGCCGACGTCCAAGAGGACTGTCTCTGGCCATGGCTGTCAACAATGTTCAAACCTGACCAAGACAAGGGCAGTGGCAACATAACATACCAATGCTTCACTTGTGCACCGTCAAGCAAGACGATCGGACATGTCCAGGTAAGGTTTATTTATATTTCTTTCATGCTCGGCAACTGTTGGGAGTTCTGCATTCCGTATCTATAGGTTAATGGTTTGTTATTTTGCATTCATGTTACGTATCGTCTTGCGGACAGCAACATCGAAAAGCAACTATTGTTAAGTTCCAACAAAGGACTTTGTTAGATTAAACGTGGAAGGTTGTAAAACGCCCGTGCAACGTAGGGTAACCCTTTAATAAAGAATAATAAAATTGACTCCGCTCCTATTTCCCGGCGAACTGTACATTTGGCTCGTCTGAATCGCCCACCACAAACATGGATATGGTAAAACGCCCGGATTTTTAAAGATGAATAACTCAACAAATAGAACCTTGCTTCAGCTTTGCTTTTCTTTTTTGTCTCCTGGCGTCCTTCCATCAAGGCATTCAAATTTGTATGTTGCCTTTTTGATAGGATAGATAAAAAAAAAAACTTTGTTTGATATAATTAAATATGGTAATTAGCAAAAATACAAATGTAACGTATATGGAACGATACGTTACATTTTTTAAACAGTAACGGGAACGAGTTCCTTTCCCTCAGATGGAACTTGTAACGGGAACGCGTTCCAAAAATCTGAAGGAACGAGGAACGACCTTTCGTTCCTCTTCTTGAGGAACGTGTACAACACTGGTGTCCAGCCTGCATGTATTTGCATTCCTGACGACGTATTGTGGAAGCAGTTTCACAATTCAAAAATTACGTCTTTGAAATTTAATCGCATAGGTTTTAGGAGCAGAATAGATAGTGACGACGAGGCTCTATGTTATACATATTTTTACAGTGTCCAAGAACTGTCAGGTATTCTTGAGTTCGTAGTAGGCGTAGGTGAAGTGGAGCAGCGGCGTCCAAAATGGAAGGCAACCATCTCATTCATCTCTAAGGGTTACATTTGAGTAAGCTGCCTATGTCAAATGTGACGCAACCTTCTATGATTGTGTTGCCGCACAACATTCGCGATTTCAACATTCGCACAACATTCGCGATTCGCAAGTTCCAAACACCATCAAACTCAGCAAGCTCTAATTTCAGGCGGTGCAACAAAAGGCGCTTGTTATTGGGAAAGCTGCTCATGAATAGGTCAGGATAATTTACCCGTGTAAGAAGGTAGTTTTTGAGCATATAAATTTCCAGCAGATAATTTTTAATTTTGCGGCAGTTACCCCAACACCCTTTTCCCGGAACATGTTGAGCGTCAAAGATTTGCAAGTCTCGCACTGCATATACAATTTTTCACGAGCGTTCGCAGACAGGTACGGAAAATCGCAGGTATAGTGTCCGACGGTGTTAGCGCGAACACGGCATCGGCGCGTTTCTGCATCTTTCTGAAAATGAGTATTGGTGGAAACAAAACTTCGGAGCTTGAGATACTGCCCTGAGCTTATCAGACTGCCCTGAAATAGTTTTTTTTAAATGTGATCTGGTCTATAACCTATATCTAAATATAGGTTATAGATCAGACACGTGCGGTGATGCCTTTGAGTAACCTCACACGTGCTGCACGGATGGTTCTAGAGATAATGACCGCGGTTTGTCGCATGCTTATCCCAAACGGTGACGAAACGAACGCCCGTCTTTTTTATGTGCACACAAGTCGTTCGATTGTCTTCAATGTTTCATTTTCTTTTTATTATGGTGGTCTCCAGAATCGACCCTCCATCGACCACATCTTGGAAGCGTTATTGTGCCATGTTTGTCCAGGCTGAAACCCTCCGAAATGTTCACGATTGATAAGTCATTTTTTCGTGTCTCTTGCTTACGGACGGTGTGTTATGTATGGGTAAAGGTATAGAATTTACCCGGTGACAATAATCTCGAAGCCCACAGGGGACTTTGTTCACCCCGTGATACCATATTTTGTGTTCGATTTTTAAACACCATCCCAGCACTTGCAGACCATGCCCGTTAGTTTGATGTTCTGAATCCCATATTTCTTCGTAAGAATGGTGTTTTCATTTTTGTTTTAAATTTCAGATCAGAAGGCACACGCACCATAGTTAAGTAACACAAAACTGCGCGTGCCACTTACACGTGTGTGCTTTTATTTTACGTTTTGATATTTCGTTCGCAGACCTAGCAAATGTATTAAAGCGAAGTAAACGACTTGCGTCATGCTATATCTACCGCACATTCTTTCTCAATAATATATTGCATTCAGCGACACGGGACCTTTATTGACCGCTCCAAAAGCGCCTGGGCATTTATCGCTCATTGCGTTTCCTTTCGAGGTGGCGAAAGTTCATACGCTTTTTCGGCCTGAAAATCTAAAACTAATTGGCTTACAATCAATTAAAAAAAAAGCAAACTAATTCCAACTTTTTTTGAAGACGGGTGGACTCCTAGATTTGTCATTTCTTTATGCTATATATCGACGAAGTTTGGACGGTTCGTCTGAATAGCCCCAAGTCTGCGTCTGCATGTCGACGAGACTATAAAGGCCTTACTGGAGTTTGTCCGCCTGAAACCCGAGAGGCGAGACCTCCTAGGGCTCGCCCTCTCGTTTGCGTTCGAGTCCCGTACGTTACGCCGTGTGTATTCAAGTGGCGTACGTCGCTGAAACAACAGAACATCGCCAGGGTTCCAGACCCACAATCTGCCCCCGATGCTGCGAGATACACACATGCCCGCACGCGCCGTCCTTTCCGCCTTATTCTGAGTACAGTCTTGCGTCCCGCTTTGGCGGTGTCTGTTGAGCGCGGTTCTCCCTTTGTTTTCGCATTCAGAAAAAAGGTCCAGCGGACTATTTCCGCATTGGTACGCCGTGCCACGCTGAGGAATCCCCTTAGAAATTTAAAGTCTGCGTGTTTAACATTTTTTGTTTGAAGGTGATTTTTGTTTTTGCTTTTTACGGTTATTTACACTGACGCATGTCGCTTTTGTTCTTGTTCTCAATTTGTTAGGTTGTGATTTTCGTTTTCCTGTTGTAGCGCGGATGCCGAATGCAACGCGTCGGTTTTGTTTTGTATAGCTCGCGCGTTTCGCGAATTCTTTTTCAAATTGGGACTGCGCGTTTTTGTTTTTGCTGTTGTTTTTTTTGTGTGCCCAAATGAAAAATACCCTTTCTCCCGAAACACCTTTCCATGTATATTTTGTTTCAACGAACGTGGACAATTTTCGCTTGGTATAAGAGCGTGGTGCCATGTGCGTGCAGGAGTCTTTCATAAGAGCAAAATAAAATTGCCCGTTTAAAAACAAAAAGCCATTTGTAAATTCTAGAATAAAAGTCTTGTAATCTTGTAACACGTAGAAAGAAAGAATGCCTCGCGTCGTGTTTTGTTTTAGATGCTCCTAGTTTTATAAAGCGTTTGACGAAAGGTACTTGTACGTAGACATGAAGCACTCTCTTAAAAATGCATGCCCTTTTACTTACCCGCAAAACAGTCGAAAAGACAACCTCCGCGATCTAGAATTTAGCTCAGCGAATGATAGGCGCATCATCTGTTTAGACCTCAAAATTAACTCTGCGCTGTGTCATCACCCAGAGCAAGCATGACACTTAGCATTGCGTAACGCCACTGCGCAGACTTCATTTTTAGGTTTAAACGGATGTTCCGCCTATCATCCGCTGAGCTAAATCTCGTAGATCGCGGAGATTGGCTCTTCGACCGTTTTGCGGGTAAGTAGACGTGCAGGCCCTTTTTAGAGTGACCTCAGGCTAAATTTTGTTGGTTTTACACAAAACTATCACGTAATATATAAAGCGAAAAAAATATAGATTTACCTGAATCTATTCGGCAAAGATAACGGGAATTGCTAGACAGGATTTTGAAAGATTGAAGATGATGAATAATGTTCATAATTTGTATTTTCCAGTCCCATCTAAATATATAAAAAAAAACGTTATATGTAAAAAAAACAAAAAACGAAGAGATTTGCGCGTTCTACAGCAACTCAATTCTTAGAAAACGTCTTGTGAAAGTGACATTATTTGTGTATTGAATAAAATCAATTAATTATTCCAGACAAATTAGCTAACGTCCTAGATAGAATTATGTACGTATTTAAAAAAACAAAAAGTCGAACGGTCCTTAAGGTTCTTCAGAAACACTGAATGATTTATTCACATCACGGTAAGCTTAGCGTGCATCTTGCTGTACGGCTTGGGAAAAAAAGCCCGAGAGATATAAAAGTAATCCCGCGTGACAACAAGCCCGTGCTCTGCAATTTGAGTGGGCGCGTTGACACGTGTCATTTCTCATTCAGGACAAGGACCTAAGAGGTAAACATTTAAACTCCTCAATACTCTGTACGCGTTAAATACGAAATTGTGCCCACGTAATAGCTGTAGTGATTGGGTGCAGTGTGTTCTCACCAGAAAAACAGAAACACACGACAGCGTCATTTTTGTTTCTTTTTAAAAGAGCATTATATATATATATATATATATTTTTTTTTACGAGTCCGGTTGGTTACGCAAAGCTTCCAAGCCCAGCTTCAGGCGGAGAAAACTCATTTTTCAAAACGTAACTTACGGATTCAAAAGGCAAGCGTGAGAATCGCTTTTGGGAGGCTCCTCTTTTTGTGGGTACATCCCTTCAAGATCACTATTAAGGCTTTCACTCTTTGAAACAAGCGAGTGCGATTGTTTTTTTTTTCTTCAGGATTCATTTAGAAATACTTGTATATATGGCATTACTGCGAAGGGACGTGCGATCACAAAAATAATTAAAATATTTGAGCTTGTTCAGTTTTTTGGTTAGACCTCTGTTTGTCCTGGAAATAAAGCTAAACTATAACAAGACACAAATCATATCACTTTTAGTGCCTCGTTATGACGAAAGTTCTTTGGGTTAGCTCACATAGGACACGAACGAAATCCTGTTTTGAAGAATTCAGGAGACAAAAGCAGGTCGGGTTACCTATTGGCTCCATGCGAAATATTACAACGACACCCCGGCGGAACTCTAGATCTTTAATGTACGTAGTTAACGATACCGTGAGAATCGTTCCTTCAATATTAAAATATTGGCGGATTTCTCCTTCAGCAGACACGCACTATAGCTAAGAGCTTATCAAAATTACGCACCGTACGGGGTCCCACGCACCTCCTATTCAACATAACGCTCCTCACCTCTGAATCGTGGATAAGGGCCCCATGTGGCAAGGCAGGACATCAAAGCACGGTCGTCGTTTTATTGGCCTAAAACTTCAAGATGGAGCTTAGGGGCAAATTCAGCTTGATCACAAATAGCCTAGTTTCATTCTCTTTGTTAAACGAACGAATAAAGATACCGCACATGTGGGGAAATGAAATATATTCTAAAACAGACATGTTACCTGTTGTTTCTTCGTTTTTATTTTTCTCGCTTGGCGCGGATGTGAGGGAAACGTTAATACTCGCTGAGAGTGGATAATTGATTTGGAACGCTCGAAATACGCTCGTAGCAATTTTTATTCACATTCAGAGGGAAAGAAAAGTAAAGCCAGATTTTAATTTGGTAGTCATGGAAACGGCCACTTACCGCGAAAAACGGGACTTTCACCGTTTTTTTTTCTTTCTTAAGGACGTAGGGTCATTATTTCGCCAGGTCTCCATCTTAAAGGGGACGATTCTTAACGCAGGTATTTTTTTTGTGTGTGTTGTTTAACTTATGCGTGGCGGATGTTACATCCTTGCCAGTCGTTGTCAGACTCAACGTCTTTTCCGTATACTGTCGGCTCAGCAACCGCCTCCGACTCCTATGGGTCAATGCGCTGTCTACAAACAAGCCTGTGGTTTCCCACATCCGGCATTGCGCATGCGCAGAAACAAGGTTGGCGTTATGTGAGGCGTCTGCCTGCGCGCCGTCACGGCAGCGGCGCCATCTCTAGCGGTGTGACGTCACAGCCGCGTGTTGGTGTATGCACCAACACGCGGCTCTGACATCACGCCGTTGCGGTGGCGCTGCTGTCGGCGTTCTTCGGCGCTCTTATCAGCTAATGGTGCATTCTCATTGGCTGTGGAGTTCTAATGAGATGCACGGGGTTGGCCACGCTCTGCTCTTCTTGAGCTGCCAGTTTCTGCACAAGCAAACAGGTATGACGTGTTCTTCTTTTTTAATTTATTTATTTCAATTAGGTAGCGAAGTATGACTAATCATGAAAAAGAAAGTAGACAGAAGAAACTCGACACATCATAAGTCTCATTTAGCATATTGCCAGTGGTTAACAGAAATAGTTTATCCCGCAGTATTTTTGATATTCAAGAAGTGTACAGGAAAACACACACGCAGTCCTAAAGTTAAGTTCGTTTTTCGCGCGGTATGTTTATTCTTTTAATAATTGTTCAACTAACCTGTCTTCAAATATTTGGTTTTAAAGAAAGGACTATACTTAAGCAACGTACATTTAGTGGTTGAAGACTGCGACCATGAAAGACGAGGAGAAATGGAGTAAATCTACAAAAACAGAAATTACAAACGCAACAATGAAGAAACGTGTTAGGTCTAATAAAATTGGCTTATAAACATATGAGTTATAAGTTCAGTGACGATCAGATTTATAAGCTTATTACACCAAGTAACTTCTTTTGAAAAATTAACAAAATGCATGCGTACAAAACACACACAAAAAACGGAAGGGTTGGTTGGTGCAAGCTGTTAGGCTAGGTGATGCAGGCTGCCGCCCGTTACAAAGGGTATAGCCATTACCATCCATGCATCAATCCTTCAGGCTGCAGATGATTTGACCAATTCTTTGTCAGTGATTTTGAGGACGCGTGTTTACTAGCGGCTGGGTTAATAAAGAGACACTGACTGTAAAAGTAAACGCAATGAATGCAGTATGAACTCGCTTGCAGATGCTGGACGGCGAACTACAGAAAAGTAACACGTCTTATGAACATCTTGAGAAGAAACAGCGGCAAAGGAACTTGGACAAGAGTAAAGGAACAAACACGACAGGACGGCGCTGAACTAACAACTGTTGTTTATTACACAATTTTGTGTAATAAACAACAGTTGTTAGTTCAACGTCCTGCATTCTGTTCTACTCTTGTCCAAGTTTCTTGCCGCTGTTTCTTCCCAAGATGTTCACCTCAAACCAACTAGCCCATCACGTCACATTGTTGTAACACGTCTTAATAAAAGTGTGGTGAGGGAGGGATTCATCACTCAAAGAAAATAACTCAAAGGGCTCTGTTTTCTGAGCCTTGTTTATTGTTGCGAATTGATATTATTGCTGGAAGTTCCATATGAGGAATCCACTCACTAGATCAGAAGCATCTTCCACAACAGTAGGAGAGGGTGAAATCGTTTGTTTGTGCGCGTGCCTCTGTGAAGCTCAATGGAAAGGTTGGATGGTGGAAATAGTTACCGAATGTTGTCTTTTATTTTGTAAACGTGAAGACCCACGTATTCTTAGGAGAACATTTTTTGAAAATTAACTAGCTTTAATGAAACATGATTGTGGAAACCTCAAATCAAAGTCCACGATGTTGAAAGTTCGTCAGGTCGTCTGTATCTTTTCCTTTAATGTCTACTTATATAACAGGTTTGGTGGAAACATTGTTATAATACCGAAAACCTTGTTATTTTTGTTCAGAAGTGCCATACAAAGTGGATGCAATCTCTCACGTTTATATGAATTACAAGTGATCTTCCTGCGTTTTCCGTATTTTTCTTAAAAAGGAGAAACGTCAGGCCGTCACTACAAAACGGACAGAACAAACTATTACATAACAACAGCCGCGGGAAACAAATTAAATTTTTGTGACGGGCATGTATGTATAGATCAAGGTTTACTGAATACTGAAGACTGTAAGGCGTTTTGTAATTATGTGGAAGTATAAAATTTGGAAGGGTCACCAGTTTACTTCAGCGCAATATTAACATTTTAATGGACACTTGCGTGCTCACGAATTGCAGCTGAAATCGTACGCTACAGGCGCAGACACACTATCTGTTTCTTTTCTCATTAATTTATCATACCAAGGCCGAACGAAGCTGGTACATTAAGCAAAACTAACGAGCTCTCCTTTTAAAGCAAGAGGAACTTCGGCGCGGATAGACATCCGTAATTATACCACGTAGTCGCTTATACTGTACGCTTTGAACTACACTCGTCCTCACTCGGGGGAGTTGCTTCTGTTCGCAGACGCGGACATAAATTCATTACAGATGGGGCAAGCTAAAGTTGTTGATTCTTTTCGGCGATGTTCTCGGGACAACATTTCAGCCCCATACGCCAACCGCTCGTGCTCGCCAGACGAACGGACCGCCTTTGAACGTCGTTTCTCTACTGCGGCACTTGGATTCTTTTCAAGGGAGCTGCTTTCGGCGAGACGCGCGATGTGTTGACCGTCCGCGAGTAATGGCTTGTGCCCTGTGTGTTTCTTATTTTTTTTACGCGACATTTTTACAGAAAGACAGCAGTTTTCACGCATCCGTGCTTTTGAAAGCGTTTACCAACTCGCGTGCACGGGTAAGGAGGGCGCACACGCGTCGCGCAACTCGAGATGCTTCTTGTTCTTTTTCTGCTTGCCTGACCAGAAACATATTTGGGGGATGGCGTGAGGAACGACGACCGAGATGGTATGTACGAGTTTTGTGAATTTAAAGCGTAAAGTCGCAGGGCTGGATTTTCGCTTCCTTGTCCCTGGCCGCAGAGATACGCTACTATTTGGTTGTGCGTAGTCTACGGTTCGAGCCAGGACCTTCTGTCTGGCCTTTGGCGTTCTTTCTACCAATGTTCGGTGCTGCTTCATTTGCTGTACTTGCCTGGCTAAGTTTTGATAAACGTTCCGTGGCTGAATATTTACAAAAGTGTGTTTCTGGGAGTGGTGTTCCGAAT
>JAZHYW010005447.1:0-45413 GCA_037355805.1 Ixodes ricinus
GCGGCAGTGAATGCGCCGGGAGAAACTGGAGGCAGATGAGGAGACGAAAGAACGGCGTTCTACGTCAAAACGCCGAGATCCGTTTGGAATGATTGGCGGGTAGACGTGCTTACGCTTTGCCTTTGTCTCCACTGCGCTGCGTCACAACGCGCCAGAACCCGGGACGCCGACGTCCGGCGTCGGGCTTTTCGTATTCGAGCGCACGTTCGACGAATGCAGTGGAGACAAAACTATAGCTAGTTTTTAATGCCTACCTTACTCAACTAGCCCCAATCAGAGCTCGGCGTTCTGACGCTTCCGCGCGCTCTGGTTTCCCTTCTTCCCAACTTTCTCGGCCCATAAACTTTCCAAAAGCGTTTGAGACTGATCGGCTTGCGGTTGTTCCCCTTTCTGCGTGTTTCCCAGTCTCAAGTTTCTGTCATGTTGACATTTAGGCTAGTTTCTGGGCGCATCTCCAGACGGACTCGCTAAACACTGAAGACATTACGATCGCCACACTGGTAGTCGGTTGTTTTGGGTTGATTCACAGCTACCAGAATTGTTTTCTAGCAAACCAGAAACCGCAGGGTCAAGGCCTCCCCTTCTGTGGACATAGGATCAGCTAGGGGTGGAACCTTCGACCGAAGCGCATATGAGCACTCCCTCTCGCCGCGCCTCGGCTTCTCCTCTCCTCTCAGTTGTGTTCTGTATATTCATTCTTACCTAAGGAACAGCACCAGAATGATCGCCTTCTTCCGAAGCATTTATAATCTATCCTACCGTGCGGCGGACTAAAATATTCGTGCGTGTATTTAAGACCACTTATTCCTTGTATTATGGAAATAAATAGGTGTCAAATGCAAAAAGTATTGTGGTTTTTGTGTTTTCTTGTTTTTTGGCAGTCAAAGCTAGTAAGACGAATTTTGTCCAAACGTAGAAACGATTACCTAAAGTTGCCATTTTCTTGGGTCAACAAGCCCCTGTCTCAGAAAACAGCAACTTGGTGCAACGATGTTTTTACTTTGCTTAAATACCAGTTAAAAGTAATCCCTGATGTTTATAACCTATATATGTGAAGCATGCATAGGTGTTCTGCTCGTGCAAAACAACAAAAAAGAAAAAATAGAAAAACGAGCGGGATTTCTTTCCCTGAACTCGCAGCCACAACAAGCTGCCACGTGATCCGGTGCCGATCTAATGCCGCCAATGTTTATCATAGTCGAGCGCTTGGTTAGCAAGGCACAGCACACGCGCTGAGTTCCACAGATTGTTAGGGTTCGGCTATTGTTATCATTGAAGCGATTGGACACGGGTCACTAACCAAATGCTTGTTGAGCTATTGATTATCGCGAGCCCAAATCGAGTGCTCAAGCAATGCTCGGGTCAATCTATGAGCCGCATTCAAATATCGTGAATGGGGGACTATTCCAATACTGCGACTTCCCAAAGGATGAAGAAAGAATAAAACAATTGAAACTGGGTCAATACAACACATATTTTAACTAGCAGCGGGGAGTAAAAATTTTCCACAGCGAGAGGCCGACTATACCCAGGAAGGAAAGGGATGAGAAGGGGAGAGAGGGGAGATAAGAACGCGAAGGGCGTCCCAACTACGTCATTAAGTTTTGCGAATGAGAGGTTGAAAGAAAGTGCTGTCTATTCTTCTGAAATTTACACCATAACAAAGAGGTTCTTGATAACTGGCGTTGCATGCGACTATAGTTGGATGCCAATATGCCAGTAAATTCGCGTAAAGCAAGAAAAAACATTTAAACTGCGTATCGTTGCATCGCCCCTTTAAAGGGGTAGGGAAACGAAATTTCAGCGCTCATTTTCTAGCTTGAATGTGTTGCATGTTGCACCCTAACCTCAAAAACACCAGTCTTCCGTTGAAAGGCACAAGAAAAACTAATTTTAAAGCTAAATAAACGATCTTCCAATGTGCACCTGGTGGATGCATGCGGAGCCTATTTGGGAGGTAGTCTAGCAACGTTGTGGAATCTGCTACGTAGTCGTGACGTAGCAGATTCCTCTGGCGCAGCGCCGCTCTTTGGCATTTCAACATTTTCCTTCTTAGCTTTCCTCCTCAACTCACAAATCGCGCATTGAACCAAACAGTCCAAGAAGACGGAAAGGGTGGACTCTCCTCTTTCTCGGACCCTCGTTTGTGCAGCCGGATGCAGCCATTCTCCCCTAGAAGATTAGCCAGTCGCTCAAAAACTCGGACAAAAGTTGCTTTCCCCACCCCGTTCAGCCCTAAGCTGACAGTGCTGTGGAAGCTACGTGCTTCTTGGGCCAGCCACACGCTCGTCACCCCACGGGCACTTCGAACGGCTCGGTTGTAACGCGCTGACGCTATTGACACCACCACAACGCTGACAACGCCACCAAGGGCAAAGCTCCTAATCCCGCCAGCCTTGCTACGTCACGAATGCGGGGAAACTTTTCTTTCTGTTTTTGTTTGCGCCGGATATCCCATGACGCATCGCGCCCTCCGTTCGCTTCTCTACGAGCGCTCGCTCGAGTGCACCGTTTGGAACGAAAAATATAGCCAATCGTTCAAAATACAAACGTGCGATTATGAATTACGGTTATTACACGTCATGCTTGACCCATTTCCGAACGAAATTTCAAAATTTCAATTTTTGTTTCAGTACCCTTTTAAGTCCCTCACCAAAATCCCAGCTCAGACTGAAAGGTTTCCATCAGGTTGAATTCTCAAAACCTCGCTGAGTACATTACGCGATTGAAAGCAGGTGGTTTCTTTAGTCGCCACTCTCACGAGGCTATATTCAATAATTCCTTTCTGATCTCTAACAGAAGACGTGTCATCCAAGCTTCAGATTCCAGTGCACTCGACGTCTAAGCTTTTTACAATCGAATAGCGAGATCTAATTTCAGAACCGTGAAACAGTACCCTTGTGGAAAGTAGTTCGAGTAGGTGAGACTTAAGATTAGAGCGACAGGCTGGGTTCACTCGGCTCGGCATAATTATCTCTCAGATTAATTTAGAGGTTCCCATTTGGAGTCCCAGCGAGCGTGTGAGGAACGCATCATGTGCGAGTGACACGCCGAAACTGACGAAAGGAGATTAGCACACGGAAGTGCGGTGTCTTACCTGGTAACCTTCCGTAGTTCCGTACAAAGGAGGCCTCACTCGATCCTTCCGGTGAGAAACCAAACTTGCGGAACAGAGCGCAGGTTTACATGGCGGGGAGCAAGAAGCTCCGCTTCCATCGCCTAAGACCCCCTTACAGGTGCTCGCTTTGATTAAATACAGTACGCATCCGAATGTGGCGTAGGCAACTACTGGCTCAAGTTTTTGAAGGGCTTCAACCGCATGAGACTTAAACTCACTCAAACCGGAGTGCTCTAAGGCTAATCATTCCCCGTGCAGAGCCAGAGGATACGCACATGGCAACATTTAGGAGGAGTACCGCGAACGCGCCTTGTTCAAAGATTGAGTTGTAATGTAACTTCTTTATTTCATGATTTGTCCTCTCTGCTCGCACAAAAATTGCCGGAAAAACAGTTTTTTTTTTCGGGGATAACAGGCGTCGCCTTGTTTATATCTCATTTTGTTTTCACGTAATTTCTTTGACTTCCTTTGGGAGAATAATGTGTATTTGGAGTATATTTGCAGATTGATACAGATTGTCGCTTAGAAGTCATCCGGCATTTCTGTATGTGTAAGTTAAATTTTTGCTTTGATAATTACGACGTAGAAGAACGAGCTTAACGCTCCCTCGCTTATTATTTATCATGCGTTTTTTAAATACTAAACATCATATAAAAACATTGCCTTCATGCAAAGGAAAAAAAAAACACACGACTGGAGTTTGTGGAAGAGTTAACACAAACAACTAACTAATCACCGTCTTTTTTGTGTGTGTGTTTGCCACTTTTCTTGTGAAGTGTGTTAGCACTGCATGCCAACCAAGGCACTAAACTTTAGCATTCCACACGAGCACTTATGAGTAAAATGCAAAAGATATTTAACGTCATGTTCGCATTAAAGGGGCCATGCAAATCATATTGAGTAGGAATGTCTCTTAGTTTCGACAAGGTTACTGGCACTACTGGGACCCAAAGATTACTCACACGCAAAATAAATAATCAAGGAGCCTTTTTTTATCGCCGAGTAGTTTCAAAAATAGGATTGCTAGGGCTGGGCGTCGATCAAAAATTTTAACCCGATTATTCCGCACCTTTCAATTGATGAATGAATCGATTAATCCCTCGGCTGATTTCCATGCAACATATATTAGAAAGTACAATTTGCACTTCTTGCCTTTGCTGATTTTTTAAAATTTTTTGTTATGGGATGAACGACGCAATGCAAATATTTTCAATGAGAGTTCAACTCTGTTGTCTAATAAAGAACAGTCCAAAGAGACTGTACAGCTTACTTTTCCACTTGTGGATTCAGAGAAGTTCGTTGATATGCTCTGGCAGGAACGATCTCATTTTCTTGTTCACAATAGTCCCCGCTGCGTTAAACACACACTCGCTTGGCGTTGAGGTGACCGTATGAGATGTACGGTCATTATACGAGTCACGGATACTCGTATGGGATATACGGTCGCGGATATACGTATGGTGCTCTGTGTTGCAAACGTCGCCTCTGCAGCTTACATTAAAATAAGTTTTACCTAAAGTTTGCCGTTCATATTGGTGCACTCCTCCACGTCTGTGAAATGTATATTCCTGAAGCAACTAAAAGTGGCGCAAAATACGCCGTGTATTTTCTCTCTCAAGGAACTTATCAGTTTAAATTTAGCGTTGCTCATGTGTCCTCGACCCAACGAACTACAGATGAGGGCACTCGTTAAACAAAAGTTGAAGGAGAGAACAATTGTTTACCCCGAATTCCCGACTAGAAAGTGTCGACTATTGCGAGCTTTGCAGTCTTCGGAGGGTGCCCTGCGATTTTCTCAAGGGCATTGACGGTGCTGAAGGGATACTTCAACAGAAATTTCGGCGCTCATTTTTTGGTCTATATGTGTCTAAAAGAGCAGTATCACATGGAACATACCAATATCTTGTTAAAAAGTCTCGAAAAGGAATTTTAAAACGAATTAAACGATTAGCAAAGAGCACCTGGTGGATGTCGCTAACGCCTCGTTTGTAATGCTCGTCTAGGAACCTTGACAGCTAGTGACGGAAGTCGTCTCGCCTCCGGCCACGACGAGAGAAGGGGGAAGGAGGAACTCCCTCTTTCCGAGAATCCTTTTTGTGTGTCGCAGAAGTCGCTATTGTCCCCCTACAAGATTATAGAAGATTAACCCGTCACTCAAAATTCGTACAAAAGCAGCCGCTTCGGTGGCTGGAACGACTAGGCCATCCTCTCGACGTCAGCCTCGCCGTAGCTTTGCCTGGCTTTGCTCGTTTGAGACGACTTACGTCACGATTGCGCTGGGCCTTCTCCGAGCGCTTGCCAGAGTGGGCCGTTTATAACGAAAAATACAGCCACCAGGATCAAAATACAAACGGGCGATTGTCATTTACGGATATTGTGGATCATATTCAACCTATTTTTGAACACGACGGGAATATTTCAAATTTCGTTGAAGTATCCCTTTAAGCGTGAGTCGAGGAAAGGCGACGTCGGGCCCGGCAGCTGCCGACACCCCGCTAAACAGGTAGACGCGTCATCCTCCTTCTTTGTGTTTCGCAGTTCGAAAAGAAACTCAGTCGGCGGAATGTTCGAAATTGACCCCGTGAATCTGGAGTCAATTCTCAAACAAAGGAGTCACGCATTTTTGTCGGACCGCCTCCACTAAACGACGCGACGCGCGGCTCGCCCGTCGACATTGAGAGGAGCGAGAACGTCTCTGGTAACCAACTTGGTGACTTTAGAAACATAAAATGCATCACCTAAATCCTTCACTACACTCTAATAAACGCCTGTGCGTGTACTTACCAGCAAAACACTCGATGAGCCAATTTCTGCGATGTGCGATATCAGCTCAGCGAATGATGAAGCGGAACATCCGTTTAGACCTAAAAATGAAGTCTGCGCTGTGGCATTACGCGATGCAAAGCGTCATGCTTGCATTGCGTAATGCCACAGCGCAGACCTAATTTTAGGTCTAAACAGATGTTCCGCCTCATCATTCGCTGAGCTGATTTCGCAGATCGCAGAGATTGGCTATTCGAGGGTTTTGCGGGTAAGTAGACGTGAAGGCATTTTTTAGAGTGTACTCCAAAACTCGGACAAATCTGTGGTCTTTTCTTTCTTTATTTCTTTTTTTGCCAATCTAAGTTTGTTAAATATGCAAAGCGTATAATGTTGTTCTTTTTGTTCGTCAGCATTCAGCCGGTGAACCGGTTTAAAAATGTATCACAATTAAAGCCTTAATTGATTAATCGAAAAGGTTAATCGATCAATCACCCAGCCCTAAAAATCGGCCGTTTTCTTTCATTCCCTTCGTCGCAAAATTTTACGACGAAGTTGTGGGAATCGCATTGTTGGCGTCGTCAACAAAGCGGTTACAGAATTTCGCAATCAAGCTTTGTGATCCCCGCGGATACCGATATTTAAATTCGACTCAGACACTGCACACGGGCACAGCGTGAGCATTCAATTCTGGCTTGTGACAATCAATACCTCGACATGCATTCGGATAGTGGCTCGTGCCCGATCGCTGCAATGACGGAAACAGCCGAACCTTAACAATGTGTGGAACTCAGTGCGTGCCATGTGCTACGCCAACCCGAGCGCGCGGCTATGATAAAACATTGGTGGCATACAACCAGCTGGAGATTACGTGGTGGCAAGTTCTTGCTGCGAGTTGAGAGAGGTGAACTTACTCGTTTGTGTTCGTTAATTTGTGTTTCTTCTGCAAATGCGATTGTCTGGAGAAAAAAAACTTACGCGTGTTTCATGAGTGATGAACATCAATAAATAATTGTAAACGGTATTCGATGAAAGTGCAAAAATTGTCACATTGCCACTGTTACTTTGTCGCAGAATGCCATCGGAAAGAACTGTCTCCTTCCTCGGTGCTCCGCTTAACTCTTTCTGACTATTTAATTAAATGAACTCTCTTGAGAAACACTCCGATCAATAGATATCTGGAACTCCCCGCTATCCCAATTTTCCTTTTCTATTGCACAATGAAGACGCGCTTTATTTTGTACGAAAGCCGTCATCGCATGGCCAGAGAAATAGGGGAAATATCGAAATCGTCGCACGTTGAGTGTGCACGCTCCGCAGGAAAACAAAATGAGGCAGTAGGGAGTTAACACCTGTCAGTACCATATCACTCCATAAAAGACACGTGGGAATAATGTGTCAGTCAACGGTATTTACCGGGTGTCCCAAGTTGCGGCCAGGCTCTTTAAATCGATCGCAAAGTTCGGTTTCTTAACCTATCGCGCCGCGATTTTGTGCAGCGTTGCCCCCAGATGGTGCATTTTCTTTATTTTTTTTGATAAAGAAAAAAAAAGGCTTAGCTCCTATGGAAACGCAGCGAAGCCACCGGTCTTCAAACAATACGGCGCCGTTTCGCACGGGAGACAAAAGAAGGCGCAGGCGGTCGCGACGCCAAACGCCGCCAACGAACGAGTATACGGCGCCGAAAGCCGGCGTCTTTAGCGGGCGATCTTTTCGACTCAAAAGCGGCGCGAGCTTTTTTGATATGAGCTGCCGGAGCATTATTTTATCATCCTTACTAATAAAACACATTGAATGGACACATCATCGATTAAAAAAAATGATATGTCGGGTTATTTTGACTATTATTTTCGTTGTACATATGTCGTCTGCTTTGCAGTTCCTTGTTGTTACCGCGCCTATTTTTGTTTCTGCGACTGTCGCCGCCTGCGGAACGCGCGCCGCTTTTTAAGTCCGAATTTTGCGGTCGATATAAAGAGCCTGGCCGCCACTTGAGACACCCGGTATAATGGTGCAATATTAGGATTGGTTATAAGGACAGCTCGGCAGGGGTTACGATTGAACTCCAATATCAAGTTTGCTGGACATATTAAATGTCACTCGTCAGTGCAAAACAGTTATAACATATAATATTTATACTACATTTATCGCGATTATGAAGATAACCGTAAACAAGTTTCAAATTTTACCTCGAATAAACTTTTTTTTTTAATTTACTGCACTTACCAACACAAGCAAAACCTACAGAGTGTGGTTTTCACACCTGATATTTTTATACTTCTTTCTAGGGCCAGGGGCGGATATAGAGAGGCAGGGCGCCTCCCCCCCCCCCTCCCTTCTTTCAAAGGTGCCAAATGTTTATGGTTTAGAAGTACCTCCCCCCCCCCCTTATTTCCGGCCTTCGCTATCATTCATGCGGACATATACATATATGCATTGTAATCTCAAGGAGAGCTTTAGAGGGTATGCTACCTAAAGCTACTTTGGTGACGCCGCTGTAGCATAAGAATTTGGCAGACCCAGACTTTAGCCTCACTTTATACAAATTCGAAGTTGAAACAATGTCGCCGTGGAACGGCAACATGCGCAGAAGTATGACTCAGGAGCGAAGGTAAGTGGCGGGTGCTCCGTCATCCTATGGAGCACTTTTCGTTTTTTATACTTTTCAAGAACGAGGAGAATATTTCGGCGCCGCAAAACGTTAGTGTATAGAGCAGGTGAAGTTCCTGAGTGCTGTTCGAAAACTTGCACCGAATATTCCGTGGCGTGTTTGAAATATTTTGGGTTGTTGCCAAAATGCTCGGCACCTAAATTAAAAAAATGCCGGCGTAAGAAAAAAAATTATATATATATATGGCGGAGAGACGGACTTCAGACGATTGTTTGGAGTTTTATAACATATTATAACACTCCAAACAACCGTCTCAAGTACGTTTTTCTGCAGTTTGTACTTTTCGGCAATCCGGCGCTACTCTCTCTCTCTCTCTCTCTCTCTCTCTCTCTCATATATATATATATATATATATATATATATATATATATATATATATATATATATATATATATATATATATATTGTGGAGACGAGAAAATGAACACCAACCCGCGCAGTGTTCAAGCTCCGACTGCCCCGCGCGCCCGCTCGTCACCCGGTTGTCGGTTCTCTTTATTGTCGTCTTTTTCCCGTTCCCCACACATTCCCCCTCCCCATCACTCCCCCCCCCCCCACCCCTTCGGGGGGAAGGTAGCGCTTGGTTTTGATGGCAGCGATGGCCGCCTGCACGAAGCGGTCGCCCTCCTTGAAGAGGAAGTGGTCGTCGATGAGCTGCTGCTGCGTCTTCTTGTCCATACCGGTCAGCGGGTAGTATTGTGCCCTTCAGCTCGCCCTCCAGCGTGCGCTGAGTCGAGCTCACTTTCTCCCTCCTCTCTCTCTCTCTGTCTCCCTTTGTGCCTATATATATATATATATCAAGAACTGTAATACCTGCACGTTTTTCTAGAGTGGGCAAAAAGGAGAAAAAAAATATTGGAGGCATCGAGACAATTATTCTTTATTAAATTATAACGTCGAATATAAAAACTCATCATAAAAAAACATTTCGTTTTTGTACGCTCGTATTTCAGTCGATTTCGTTTTCTCTCTCCCACACGGCCTTACAGCATGGCGTGCAAGTGCTCTGTGTTGCGTATGTGTGTATAGTCGCCGATTTGAACACAGAACGGCACTTTGTCTCATCCTACGATGGACTAAAAGGTCAGTGCCACGGGCCGCCGTAGGTCCAATCACGTTCTACGCTACACTATGACATGCTCTAGCATTGATTAGGTGGATTGGACGAACAATGCTCCGAACCCCAAAACGCTGCATCATTTGTATAGCTTCAGACACTGCAAACAGCTGTTCTTTCTTGCAATGTAAAAGTGTTGAAGTCACTCAGTGCTGTTTCACCTCGAACCACTGTCCGCCAATCCCCATCAGTGATCCGAGACGCGGGCACTGAGCACAGTGCATCAAAGCAGCAATACGCAATTTCTGGGCGGTCTCCGGTGATTGGACTCCGGCGGTTCGTAGGTTTTGCCTGTAGTCCATCGTAGGGTGAGACGAGTGTATGAGCTCTGGATAATAAAGATGTACGAAAGACATACCACAGTGCGATACCGAGTCAGCTCTATTACGGCACCTATGAGCCCGAGAGAATGGAATGAGAAAGGGACAAATGAAAGGTGGAGAACCGCACCGTTTCGGAGTGTGAGGCGTGGATGTGTCTCGTTCGTTTCTTCTCATTATGTTTATGTGTATAAACATATTTATTTTAAATGATCTTAGTGTATTTTAGTCTATATTAGTTTCAGTAAGTACACTAGTAAAAAATTGTTTTTCAAATACAATAAAATAGAACATATCCTAGCGAGTCAGCATTGAGTTTGCAATAAATTATTTTTATTTCTATTTCCGTGTGTTCGATTTTTTTATGCATTGTTTGTGTGTCAAAAAGTTTTATTGTATATTATAACTTTATAATTCTCTACTTCCTTCCATTCTTTTTTCGAAGTGTCTAGCGTTACGTCCGGACGCAACCCGGGGTTACGTGTCCAGGATCTCCGGGGCCTTCCCTAGGTTCACGGGGGAGAGAGGAGGGCGGGAGGGGGGGGGTGGGGAGGGTTAGGTATACGCGTTTCCTAGTGCTCCGTTCGGACGTAACGCTAGCCACGGCGTCCTTTTTTTACTTTCCTGTATTTACCGACTACTTACCCGGCAAAATAAAAAAGCAATTACGCGCAGTTTTAATAGCCTTTTCTGCGCTGTAAGTTTTGTACATTCGTTGCGATTGCCGCAGTTCAGCGGTGAAAACGACGGTTGTGCGGCGAAATCGTTGGCCGAATGAGCTAGCGTACCGCAGCTTGAAGCAGGTGGCTGAAAGCTCGCGTTGCAGAAACCAGGGATACTGGGTTCAATCCCCACTTCTGCCCGTTTCTGTCAGGATGAGCACTGTACTGGTGTGTGTCCGAGCATCACTACTTGGTGATGCACGTTAAAGACCCCATGCTAAGAGTCATATTGGACTGGCAAAATTTCTTATATATAGCGGAGACTCCACAAGTCCTTTGGGTGTGACTAACCTCTCGCTGTCTAAACAAACAAGCAACACAATGCTAAGGCGGCAAAAAAAAATAGATGAAAGAAACATGGACGGCAGCTAATGTGCATGTTGTGTCCACTGGCTTTTTCGCCGCACAGAACTAAAACCATGCCACTTTTTTTTTTTCAGACTGTCGCTTCAAACGAAGCGCTCTTTAGGATTGCGAGCCGACTTTACACTTTGCATCATAACTGATAAAATCGGTCAAATCAAAAAGATAAAAAATACACTGGCTGATTTTTGGGAAGGGAAATGATTCTAAGCCGATTATACATTTTTATTACCTAAAACTTTTACCTTAAAAATGCATAGGGTCCCGGCAAGCTATTGTGAAAGGAGAATACGTATCTGTTGAGTTTTGGGATTGAATTGTTCGCTACATTAAGTGGAAAAAAATACACTTGGGGGACGCATAAGCTTCACCTTTAAGAGTGGAACGCGATAGCGTTAGCGGGCCCGTTCGCAAAGCCTTCTCATTAATCCCGCGCTTGTTAATACGCCGTCAAAGAGTACCGCGTGGTCTAGTCGCTAGCGTCATCCGTCACGTGACGTAACATAATGTCACGTATTTTCATTGGAATTTTCTTGCCAAATTTACCGGGTCGATATCTTCATGACGTCACAGCGACGCGTGACGTCACACGGGACTGCGCGCGTTGCTTTATGGGATTTTTCTGGTCCCACCGGCGTCGATCGTCGACGCCGGACTTTTTGGAACATGAGCCCCTAAACACTGTGGCGTTGAAATGTACCCTCTACTCGTGAAGTCGCATCTCTTTAACAAACCTCTCCACCCTCCAAAAAAAATTATTTATAAATTTGTTTTTGTTTAGGGCACATTTTGTCGGAAGAATGAGCATTGGAACATCTACACTCAAGGCACAAAAAGTAATTAGAGTGAAGCTGAAACACCCATCTTCAAATCCGAAAAAAAAAACACAAAGAAACCTTTCGTTCGCTGGAGCTTTTAGATAAGCAGAGAATCATGGCGGGCACTTAAAACCTCGAACAGAAAAGGAACGAACTAACAGAAACAAAACTATAAGTAACGTGCTATTGTGGCGAGATATAAAGAAGCAATGGGTATAACAAACACTTAATTACGTTTCTCATAGAGTATTTGTAAGAAGAAAAGTTCCTAGGTATAGTATTTGAAGTGCCAGAAGAAACACCCATCAATATCCCTTAGCGTTATCTTTTCAAATAGTAACAGCGCATTCCATAAAAAGAAAACGAAAACAAAAACGAGGTATACAGGTTTATATGCAATGTGATCCAAGGCATTTTTATTTATAAAATATGTCGGTTTTACGTTATGAGGGTGAATACGCCTAAATAAGGCGTCTTCTAAGAGTTTGAGAATGTTGTCAAGGGATTTCGTGTCTCGAAAACAGGTCCAAGCAAAACGAAATCGCATAAGCCCTAAGACAAAGACCTCCTCCAAGAAATCGCATCGTGGCTCAACGTACAGATTGATCGCGTTTTTGGAATACAATTATATTTCTTTGATTCCCGACATCTTATTTCTGTTTCACTTCTGTGTTTTTTAACGTTTTACTCCCCCTATATTGAAATAAAGTTCTCTTCCGCTTATTGAAATATATACTACTCGGTATTCCATGTTTCGCTTGTTCCTATGTCTGATATGGCAGCAGAAGTAGTCGCGAGTTGGGCAGTTTATGTAGCTCTATGTATTACTAGATCAACTTGTTCCTATGCTGACATTGTTCCTGTTTAACGATCAGACAGCTTTTTCGTATACCTTGAATCGAAAATGACACTCCAGGTAGCCAGTTGCTCTGGTGGTATACGTCTCAGCCCGATCGGTCGCTGATAATTTCGCTACGTACATTTGTCAGACGTGTGTGTACCTTGCACATGCGTGCACTCGGGAGTTTTTCTGCCTTTAAAGGAAGGATTGCTTGTAAACTGGTTGTTGTAATTCGATGTGTATGCATGTGATCGCATGATATAAAAGAGGAGGGTTTTGCGATTCGCTTGGTTTGGTATTTATTAAATAATATACTGTACCGCATTAATGTCCTTCAATAATCCTTTTGTCTCTGTTTGCCCTTTTCGAAGTGAACGCGGACAAAACTGTTAATTGCGTCCGGCGCGAGACGGTGGACACCTTTGAACGGATTAAACTTTTAGGTATGTCAAACGTCGTACCCATGAGTCAGTACCCATGAGCTCGCGATAAAACTTTTATCGGGTGGCAAACTTTGAAGAGTCCCAGAACTTTGAAATATTAATGAACTCGAAAACTTTTCGAGGCGATCGTGGTGCGTGGTGGTAATAAGGAAACAAAACTGTGCTGCTGAGTGTGCGGATTTTTTCTCGTCTTCCGCCTCATTGGCTTAAAAGCCTACTTGTCACAGGCGTCAGGTTGCGCTTGCGAAGATGGCCCGTAAATGGATGTCCAGGGATTGTAAAACGATTTCTGAGGAACGTCTGACTAGGGAATGGCGAGTCGAAATGTTATTCGTGCTGCAAATAGAGCACTGCTTCGCCGATCATCCTAAGACGCAGAAATGATTTCCGTGCTTCAACAAGAAGAATTGACTTCAGCAACAAAAATAATTAACAGGTGGAAGTTGATTGTCTGGATGTTTCGCATTAACATTGAAAAACGAAATGCTCTTGCAGTTTGAATCTTCTCATTTCTGAATATGCATATCTTTGTCCCAGCGAAGAACATTTCGGTGTGGCGTCCTCGTGTTCTATTTGAGTGGGACATGCCTACACGTTGGCACAAGGATTATAGGGATACAGGGCAAAAAAAAATCAAAACCAAGCTAAAAAAAAGATACAAAATCTATATTTTTTTAGAGGACTGAAAATTATACATACGTCGTCATCATTCTTCTGTACATCAACGCCCGTTTTCCGTCGTGCACACTGGTAGCGTACCTCTAAAACATTGCGCGTTTATTCTACGTGAACACCCCTAAGCATCTCAAATTGGGCAGTCAACTTTGGTGAGAGGCCACGAACGCCACGTAGAAGTATTAAAAATACCATGATGCAAACAGTGAGGCATACAGATTTTCTTTCATTTAGTTGCTTTACCCCTTCCAACTGCTCAGGTATTGCGAGACGTAGTTTCATTTTACTGGTTTATTTATTAACATTAAGTAAATGCACAAAAACTGCAGGTAACAGTGCTGTTACCTTCATTTTCACCAATACACCAACATTTTGTTACAAAGGCTGAGAGGAGTTATTTTTTTTTTTTAAAAAGCTATGACCTGTAGGAAAACTGATGACTGATTTACAGCCCAACTTCTCGCCTGTGTTTTCGTGCACAGCAGTCAAGCAAAGCGAAAAGCTGACGCTGCATTCAGGCGGCATTGTTTTTTCCGCAAGTTGAAAAGGCAAAAACGTGCCTGCTTTGTTTTAAAGACTCGTGCTGAAACCGTGATTTATTGCCTGAAAAGGCAATAAATCACGGTTTGTTATTGCATCTGTACATATGCTCTCGTTCGCACCCTGTTATCGCCACGGGCTTGTATTAAAATATTAGAAAATAAAACAATATGATTGCAAAAAAGATAGATTATATTAGTGTCATTGAAAAGGCAAAATCAAATTACCGACACTTTTTTTTCTTCTTCACTGTCCTACGCGGCCACAACGGTCACTCAACCGTTCGTGTCATGGCACATTTCTTCACGGCCCGGGAACATCGCCCTTTTTGGTGCCTAGCGCCACATGAGTGCCATTTACGCACCATATCTGAAATTTGTTTTTCGAGCAATATACCGCGGTATTGTTTTGCGCTGTTGTCAGCATTGTTTCAGCGAGCAGGAAGACAGAACGCACTTTTCTGGCGTTTTCCTCCAGGCACGTCGGCAGAAACTGGTGACAGCTGGCAATATTGATTCTACGATAACAACGTGGTTAAAGGGTCGTTAATCTGAATTCTAATTTATTCAGTTGCAATAAGGTATACGAATTCGTTTTCTGCATATATCCCCTTCTCATTAAGTGCGACTAAAACCAAAGCTATGATTGATAGAGCCAAGAGAGCCGCGCAAAACGTGTGTTGTCACGACATTCGTACGGGATTCGCTTGACAGCAGACGTATAAAGAAGACAAACAACATTATGTTACACTTTTTACGCTGCTGGATTGACGCCATTAGATCGCAGCATTGGCTGCAGTTAGATTTAATACAAAACCGTGCATTGAGCGGCTCGCGACTAACTTAGGGCGAGCCATTCACCAATTCTGGTGGCATAACTGGAATGGACAGTCGTTTGTTCCATTTTCCGAGAAAAGAATGCTCTCAAAGCGGCATATATCAGCTTTGAAATTCAGATTGCCTAATATGAACTGTTTTAGAATAAAAAAGATCGAAACTCTAGGTCGCTTGGTAAATGTGTTCCTCGATCCCGGAATGAGCAAACTCTTTAACTACAAAAAAAAAATAATTCTTAAATTTTAGAAAAGAACGACTATAGATCAAGGTTCAAGGTCCATGTGTATGTCTAAAATGCTGTACAATTCCTTTTTTTAGGATGAGCTTATTTACATTGCAAAATTTTAGACGAAGATCGGCTCATCTAGTATTACCTAAATGAATAACGTTTTATTCACAAATTCCCTTATAGCGCTGCATTTTAATGCCGCCTCCGTGTATATATTTTTATTCGTGTATATTCGTATTTTTTAAGCTGTAGCTCTACTGTCTTTGAATGCTGTAAAAAAACAAAAAAAAAACAGACGGTTCTTTTTTACGAATTGTATATAACCCAGGGTTCATGCGCGCGACATGCAGACCTATTATTTCCTTGATGGCGTTCATCTCGGGCTTGATTTTCGCGTATATTCTCTGGACGTTTTTGATGCACATAGCGTGATATTCAATTATGACGGAAGCACATATATTATCAAATGTCATTCTTATCCCCGGTTCACTACGATGTTTGTCTTTAGGGCCTATATCTTTTTACGGCGGAGCTGCTAAGGGCTATAGTTTCCTCAGGATCGTGTCCGGTACCAAACAAACCTCGACACAACACTATGGTTGCCGCCGTCGCTCATTGATGACGGTAGCTGTCCAGAGTGTCGTGTTTGACGGTTGTCTGCTGGCCGCCGTCGCTCATAAGTCGCGGCAACCTTTCCAGCCTCGGAAACCAGACAACTGGTTGCTGCCATCGCTCATAGATGGCGGCAACATTTCTTTGGAGGAAGAAGATTGGGAGCGGAACGAGCGGGGATGTGCGCAGCAGCGCGAATGGTTCCGCAACTGCCGCGAGGCCGCTATCGCCTAAAGTTCCACTGCGTCGAGCGCTTCAGATTCCCTTGCGAAAGAAGAGGAGATCGCTCGCCTGGAAAGCCACCGCCGAGAACAGAAGCTACAGCTCCGCTGCTCTTTCTTTTTCACCAGAGTGGAAAGGCTAAAAGTTTTCCTCTTAAGCTACTGTTTCTAATTCGGAACACCACTCCCAGAAACACACTTTTGTAAATATTCAGCCACGGAACGTTTATCAAAACTTAGCCAGGCAAGTACAGCAAATGAAGCAGCACCGAACATTGGTAGAAAGAACGCCAAAGGCCAGACAGAAGGTCCTGGCTCGAACCGTAGACTACGCACAACCAAATAGTAGCGTATCTCTGCGGCCAGGGACAAGGAAGCGAAAATCCAGCCCTGCGACTTTACGCTTTAAATTCACAAAACTCGTACATACCATCTCGGTCGTCGTTCCTCACGCCATCCCCCAAATATGTTTCTGGTCAGGCAAGCAGAAAAAGAACAAGAAGCATCTCGAGTTGCGCGACGCGTGTGCGCCCTCCTTACCCGTGCACGCGAGTTGGTAAACGCTTTCAAAAGCACGGATGCGTGAAAACTGCTGTCTTTCTGTAAAAATGTCGCGTAAAAAAAATAAGAAACACACAGGGCACAAGCCATTACTCGCGGACGGTCAACACATCGCGCGTCTCGCCGAAAGCAGCTCCCTTGAAAAGAATCCAAGTGCCGCAGTAGAGAAACGACGTTCAAAGGCGGTCCGTTCGTCTGGCGAGCACGAGCGGTTGGCGTATGGGGCTGAAATGTTGTCCCGAGAACATCGCCGAAAAGAATCAACAACTTTAGCTTGCCCCATCTGTAATGAATTTATGTCCGCGTCTGCGAACAGAAGCAACTCCCCCGAGTGAGGACGAGTGTAGTTCAAAGCGTACAGTATAAGCGACTACGTGGTATAATTACGGATGTCTATCCGCGCCGAAGTTCCTCTTGCTTTAAAAGGAGAGCTCGTTAGTTTTGCTTAATGTACCAGCTTCGTTCGGCCTTGGTATGATAAATTAATGAGAAAAGAAACAGATAGTGTGTCTGCGCCTGTAGCGTACGATTTCAGCTGCAATTCGTGAGCACGCAAGTGGCCATTAAAATGTTAATATTGCGCTGAAGTAAACTGGTGACCCTTCCAAGTTTTATACTTCCACATAATTACAAAACGCCTTACAGTCTTCAGTATTCAGTAAACCTGATCTTACATACATGCCCGTCACAAAAATTTAATTTGTTTCCCGCGGCTGTTGTTATGTAATAGTTTGTTCTGTCCGTTTTGTAGTGACGGCCTGACGTTTCTCCTTTTTAAGAAAAATACGGAAAACGCAGGAAGATCACTTGTAATTCATATAAACGTGAGAGATTGCATCCACTTTGTATGGCACTTCTGAACAAAAATAACAAGGTTTTCGTTATTATAACAATGTTTCCACCAAACCTGTTATATAAGTAGACATTAAAGGAAAAGATACAGACGACCTGACGAACTTTCAACATCGTGGACTTTGATTTGAGGTTTCCACAATCACGTTTCATTAAAGCTAGTTAATTTTCAAAAAATGTTCTCCTAAGAATACGTGGGTCTTCACGTTTACAAAATAAAAGACAACATTCGGTAACTATTTCCACCATCCAACCTTTCCATTGAGCTTCACAGAGGCACGCGCACAAACAAACGATTTCACCCTCTCCTACTGTTGTGGAAGATGCTTCTGATCTAGTGAGTGGATTCCTCATATGGAACTTCCAGCAATAATATCAATTCGCCAACAATAAACAAGGCTCAGAAAACAGAGCCCTTTGAGTTATTTTCTTTGAGTGATGAATCCCTCCCTCACCACACTTTTATTAAGACGTGTTACAACAATGTGACGTGATGGGCTAGTTGGTTTGAGGTGAACATCTTGGGAAGAAACAGCGGCAAGAAACTTGGACAAGAGTAAGGAATAGACACGACGTTGAACTAACAACTGTTGTTTATTACACAAAATTGTGTAATAAACAACAGTTGTTAGTTCAGCGCCGTCCTGTCGTGTTTGTTCCTTTACTCTTGTCCAAGTTCCTTTGCCGCTGTTTCTTCTCAAGATGTTCATAAGACGTGTTACTTTTCTGTAGTTCGCCGTCCAGCATCTGCAAGCGAGTTCATACTGCATTCATTGCGTTTACTTTTACAGTCAGTGTCTCTTTATTAACCCAGCCGCTAGTAAACACGCGTCCTCAAAATCACTGACAAAGAATTGGTCAAATCATCTGCAGCCTGAAGGATTGATGCATGGATGGTAATGGCTATATCCTTTGTAACGGGCGGCAGCCTGCATCACCTAGCCTAACAGCTTGCACCAACCAACCCTTCCGTTTTTTGTGTGTGTTTTGTACGCATGCATTTTGTTAATTTTTCAAAAGAAGTTACTTGGTGTAATAAGCTTATAAATCTGATCGTCACTGAACTTATAACTCATATGTTTATAAGCCAATTTTATTAGACCTAACACGTTTCTTCATTGTTGCGTTTGTAATTTCTGTTTTTGTAGATTTACTCCATTTCTCCTCGTCTTTCATGGTCGCAGTCTTCAACCACTAAATGTACGTTGCTTAAGTATAGTCCTTTCTTTAAAACCAAATATTTGAAGACAGGTTAGTTGTACAATTATTAAAAGAATAAACATACCGCGCGAAAACGAACTTAACTTCAGGACTGCGTGTGTGTTTTCCTGTACACTTCTTGAATATCAAAAATACTGCGGGATAAACTATTTCTGTTAACCACTGGCAATATGCTAAATGAGACTTATGATGTGATCGAGTTTCTTCTGTCTACTTTCTTTTTCATGATTAGTCATACTTCGCTACCTAATTGAAATAAATAAATTAAAAAAGAAGAACACGTCATACCTGTTTGCTTGTGCAGAAACTGGCAGCTCAAGAAGAGCAGAGCGTGGCCAACCCCGTGCATCTCATTAGAACTCCACAGCCAATGAGAATGCACCATTAGCTGATAAGAGCGCCGAAGAACGCCGACAGCAGCGCCACCGCAACGGCGTGATGTCAGAGCCGCGTGTTGGTGCATACACCAACACGCGGCTGTGACGTCACACCGCCAGGATGGCGCCGCTGTCGTGACGGCGCGCAGGCAGACGCCTCACATAACGCCAACCTTGTTTCTGCGCATGCGCAATGCCGGATGTGGGAAACCACAGGCTTGTTTGTAGACAGCGCATTGACCCATAGGAGTCGGAGGCGGTTGCTGAGCCGACAGTATACGGAAAAGACGTTGAGTCTGACAACGACTGGCAAGGATGTAACATCCGCCACGCATAAGTTAAACAACACACACACAAAAAAATACCTGCGTTAAGAATCGTCCCCTTTAAGATGGAGACCTGGCGAAATAATGACCCTACGTCCTTAAGAAAGAAAAAAAAACGGTGAAAGACCCGTTTTTCGCGGTAAGTGGCCGCTTCCATGACTACCCAATTAAAATCTGGCTTTACTTTTCTTTCCCTCTGAATGTGAATAAAAATTGCTACGAGCGTATTTCGAGCGTTCCAAATCAATTATCCACTCTCAGCGAGTATTAACGTTTCCTCACATCCGCTCAAAGCGAGAAAAATAAAAACGAAGAAACAACAGGTAACATGTCTGTTTTAGAATATATTTCATTTCCCCACATGTGCGGTATCTTTATTCGTTCGTTTAACAAAGAGAATGAAACTAGGCTATTTGTGATCAAGCTGAATTTTCCCCTAAGCTCCATCTTGAAGTTTTAGGCCAATAAAACGATGACCGTGCTTTGATGTCCTGCCTTGCCACATGGGGCCCTTATCCACGATTCAAAGGTGAGGAGCGTTATGTTGAATAGGAGGTGCGTGGGACCCCATACGGTGCGTAATTTTGATAAGCTCTTAGCTATAGTGCGTGTCTGCTGAAGGAGAAATCCGCCAATATTTTAATATTGAAGGAACGATTCTCACGGTATCGTTAACTACGTACATTAAAGATCTAGAGTTCCGCCGGGGTGTCGTTGTAATATTTCGCATGGAGCCAATAGGTAACCCGACCTGCTTTTGTCTCCTGAATTCTTCAAAACAGGATTTCGTTCGTGTCCTATGTGAGCTAACCCAAAGAACTTTCGTCATAACGAGGCACTAAAAGTGATATGATTTGTGTCTTGTTATAGTTTAGCTTTATTTCCAGGACAAACAGAGGTCTAACCAAAAAACTGAACAAGCTCAAATATTTTAATTATTTTTGTGATCGCACGTCCCTTCGCAGTAATGCCATATATACAAGTATTTCTAAATGAATCCTGAAGAAAAAAAAAACAATCGCACTCGCTTGTTTCAAAGAGTGAAAGCCTTAATAGTGATCTTGAAGGGATGTACCCACAAAAAGAGGAGCCTCCCAAAAGCGATTCTCACGCTTGCCTTTTGAATCCGTAAGTTACGTTTTGAAAAATGAGTTTTCTCCGCCTGAAGCTGGGCTTGAAAGCTTTGCGTAACCAACCGGACTCGTAAAAAAAAATATATATATATATATATATAATGCTCTTTTAAAAAGAAACAAAAATGACGCTGTCGTGTGTTTCTGTTTTTCTGGTGAGAACACACTGCACCCAATCACTACAGCTATTACGTGGGCACAATTTCGTATTTAACGCGTACAGAGTATTGAGGAGTTTAAATGTTTACCTCTTAGGTCCTTGTCCTGAATGAGAAATGACACGTGTCAACGCGCCCACTCAAATTGCAGAGCACGGGCTTGTTGTCACGCGGGATTACTTTTATATCTCTCGGGCTTTTTTTCCCAAGCCGTACAGCAAGATGCACGCTAGGCTTACCGTGATGTGAATAAATCATTCAGTGTTTCTGAAGAACCTTAAGGACCGTTCGACTTTTTGTTTTTTTAAATACGTACATAATTCTATCTAGGACGTTAGCTAATTTGTCTGGAATAATTAATTGATTTTATTCAATACACAAATAATGTCACTTTCACAAGACGTTTTCTAAGAATTGAGTTGCTGTAGAACGCGCAAATCTCTTCGTTTTTTGTTTTTTTTACATATAACGTTTTTTTTTAATAATTTAGATGGGACTGGAAAATACAAATTATGAACATTATTCATCATCTTCAATCTTTCAAAATCCTGTCTAGCAATTCCCGTTATCTTTGCCGAATTGATTCAGGTAAATCTATATTTTTTTCGCTTTATATATTACGTGATAGTTTTGTGTAAAACCAACAAAATTTAGCCTGAGGTCACTCCTAAAAAGGGCCTGCACGTCTACTTACCCGCAAAACGGTCGAAGAGCCACTCCAGCGATCTACTGAACTTAGCTCAGCGGATGATAGGCGGAACATCCGTTTAAACCTAAAAATGAAGTCTGCGCAGTGGCGTTACGCAATGCTAAGTGTCATGCTTGCTCTGGGTGATGACACAGCGCAGAGTTAATTTTGAGGTCTAAACAGATGATGCGCCTATCATTCGCTGAGCTAAATTCGTAGATCGCGGAGGTTGTCTTTTCGACTGTTTTGCGGGTAAGTAAAAGGGCATGCATTTTTAAGAGAGTGCTTCATGTCTACGTACAAGTACCTTTCGTCAAACGCTTTATAAAACTAGGAGCATCTAAAACAAAACACGACGCGAGGCATTCTTTCTTTCTACGTGTTACAAGATTACAAGACTTTTATTCTAGAATTTACAAATGGCTTTTTGTTTTTAAACGGGCAATTTTATTTTGCTCTTATGAAAGACTCCTGCACGCACATGGCACCACGCTCTTATACCAAGCGAAAATTGTCCACGTTCGTTGAAACAAAATATACATGGAAAGGTGTTTCGGGAGAAAGGGTATTTTTCATTTGGGCACACAAAAAAAAAACAGCAAAAACAAAAACGCGCAGTCCCAATTTGAAAAAGAATTCGCGAAACGCGCGAGCTTACAAAACAAAACCGACGCGTTGCATTCGGCATCCGCGCTACAACAGGAAAACGAAAATCACAACCTAACAAATTGAGAACAAGAACAAAAGCGACATGCGTCAGTGTAAATAACCGTAAAAAGCAAAAACAAAAATCACCTTCAAACAAAAAATGTTAAACACGCAGACTTTAAATTTCTAAGGGGATTCCTCAGCGTGGCACGGCGTACCAATGCGGAAATAGTCCGCTGGACCTTTTTTCTGAATGCGAAAACAAAGGGAGAACCGCGCTCAACAGACACCGCCAAAGCGGGACGCAAGACTGTACTCAGAATAAGGCGGAAAGGACGGCGCGTGCGGGCATGTGTGTATCTCGCAGCATCGGGGGCAGATTGTGGGTCTGGAACCCTGGCGATGTTCTGTTGTTTCAGCGACGTACGCCACTTGAATACACACGGCGTAACGTACGGGACTCGAACGCAAACGAGAGGGCGAGCCCTAGGAGGTCTCGCCTCTCGGGTTTCAGGCGGACAAACTCCAGTAAGGCCTTTATAGTCTCGTCGACATGCAGACGCAGACTTGGGGCTATTCAGACGAACCGTCCAAACTTCGTCGATATATAGCATAAAGAAATGACAAATCTAGGAGTCCACCCGTCTTCAAAAAAAGTTGGAATTAGTTTGCTTTTTTTTTAATTGATTGTAAGCCAATTAGTTTTAGATTTTCAGGCTGAAAAAGCGTATGAACTTTCGCCACCTCGAAAGGAAACGCAATGAGCGATAAATGCCCAGGCGCTTTTGGAGCGGTCAATAAAGGTCCCGTGTCGCTGAATGCAATATATTATTGAGAAAGAATGTGCGGTAGATATAGCATGATGCAAGTCGTTTACTTCGCTTTAATACATTTGCTAGGTCTGCGAACGAAATATCAAAACGTAAAATAAAAGCACACACGTGTAAGTGGCACGCGCAGTTTTGTGTTACTTAACTATGGTGCGTGTGCCTTCTGATCTGAAATTTAAAACAAAAATGAAAACACCATTCTTACGAAGAAATATGGGATTCAGAACATCAAACTAACGGGCATGGTCTGCAAGTGCTGGGATGGTGTTTAAAAATCGAACACAAAATATGGTATCACGGGGTGAACAAAGTCCCCTGTGGGCTTCGAGATTATTGTCACCGGGTAAATTCTATACCTTTACCCATACATAACACACCGTCCGTAAGCAAGAGACACGAAAAAATGACTTATCAATCGTGAACATTTCGGAGGGTTTCAGCCTGGACAAACATGGCACAATAACGCTTCCAAGATGTGGTCGATGGAGGATCGATTCTGGAGACCACCATAATAAAAAGAAAATGAAACATTGAAGACGATCGAACGACTTGTGTGCACATAAAAAAGACGGGCGTTCGTTTCGTCACCGTTTGGGATAAGCATGCGACAAACCGCGGTCATTATCTCTAGAACCATCCGTGCAGCACGTGTGAGGTTACTCAAAGGCATCACTGCACGTGTCTGATCTATAACCTATATTTAGATATAGGGTATAGACCAGATCACATTTAAAAAAAACTATTTCAGGGCAGTCTGATAAGCTCAGGGCAGTATCTCAAGCTCCGAAGTTTTGTTTCCACCAATACTCATTTTCAGAAAGATGCAGAAACGCGCCGATGCCGTGTTCGCGCTAACACCGTCGGACACTGTACCTGCGATTTTCCGTACCTGTCTGCGAACGCTCGTGAAAAATTGATATGCAGTGCGAGACTTGCAAATCTTTGACGCTCAACATGTTCCGGGAAAAGGGTGTTGGGGTAACTGCCGCAAAATTAAAAATTATCTGCTGGAAATTTATATGCTCAAAAACTACCTTCTTACTCGGGTAAATTATCCTGACCTATTCATGAGCAGCTTTCCCAATAACAAGCGCCTTTTGTTGCACCGCCTGAAATTAGAGCTTGCTGAGTTTGATGGTGTTTGGAACTTGCGAATCGCGAATGTTGTGCGAATGTTGAAATCGCGAATGTTGTGCGGCAACACAATCATAGAAGGTTGCGTCACATTTGACATAGGCAGCTTACTCAAATGTAACCCTTAGAGATGAATGAGATGGTTGCCTTCCATTTTGGACGCCGCTGCTCCACTTCACCTACGCCTACTACGAACTCAAGAATACCTGACAGTTCTTGGACACTGTGAAAATATGTATAACATAGAGCCTCGTCGTCACTATCTATTCTGCTCCTAAAACCTATGCGATTAAATTTCAAAGACGTAATTTTTGAATTGTGAAACTGCTTCCACAATACGTCGTCAGGAATGCAAATACATGCAGGCTGGACACCAGTGTTGTACACGTTCCTCAAGAAGAGGAACGAAAGGTCGTTCCTCGTTCCTTCAGATTTTTGGAACGCGTTCCCGTTACAAGTTCCATCTGATGGAAAGGAACTCGTTCCCGTTACTGTTTAAAAAATGTAACGTATCGTTCCATATACGTTACATTTGTATTTTCGCTAATTACCATATTTAATTATATCAAACAAAGTTTTTTTTTCTTATCTATCCTATCAAAAAGGCAACATACAAATTTCAATGCCTTGATGGAAGGACGCCAGGAGACAAAAAAGAAAAGCAAAGCTGAAGCAAGGTTCTATTTGTTGAGTTATTCATCTTTAAAAATCCGGGCGTTTTACCATATCCATGTTTGTGGTGGGCGATTCAGACGAGCCAAATGTACAGTTCGCCGGGAAATAGGAGCGGAGTCAATTTTATTATTCTTTATTAAAGCGTTACCCTACGTTGCACGGGCGTTTTACAACCTTCCACGTTTAATCTAACAAAGTCCTTTGTTGGAACTTAACAATAGTTGCTTTTCGATGTTGCTGTCCGCAAGACGATACGTAACATGAATGCAAAATAACAAACCATTAACCTATAGATACGGAATGCAGAACTCCCAACAGTTGCCGAGCATGAAAGAAATATAAATAAACCTTACCTGGACATGTCCGATCGTCTTGCTTGACGGTGCACAAGTGAAGCATTGGTATGTTATGTTGCCACTGCCCTTGTCTTGGTCAGGTTTGAACATTGTTGACAGCCATGGCCAGAGACAGTCCTCTTGGACGTCGGCACTCATTGTGGCAATTATCACGTAACCAGAGGAGACAAGAGGAGGTCCGCTGATGCAGTCCCAAGAATGCGCGTCCTCGCCACAACTACACCGGGCGCGTATAGTTGCGTCCTCATGGAGTAAAACCATGGGTCGAATGCGGAATCCCTGATTGGCCTTTTTTGAGGCATGTCACAAATGCGCGCTCGCCGACAGCTGCCGCTCACTAACACCTCGCGCCATGGGTAAATGCGCGCCCGTGTTTCGCGCGTACATAGATGCCGCCTTCTACATGGAGATGCCGCCTACAGAGATTTGCTTGCTGGCTTTACGCGGCCCAACGCTTAGCGCTCCACCACGCGGTGTTGGGGTTTGTATTCGCCGCCAAACCTAACTGTTGTTTCCCGCCAAATATCGTCAGCCGCAGCGCTCGTGTCACTTTGTAATGTGCCGCCAGAGACTTCCGCCGCGTAGCGGCATGAACGCGATTGGCCTTTCTTGAGGCATATCAGAAATACGCGCCTTGCCGACAGCTAGGCATACCACGGCGGGGTCTTCTTTTCTGACTAACGCACGGATTTGCTTGCTTGCATTACGTGGCACGACGCTTTTAGCGCTCCACCACGCGGTGCTGGGGTTTGTATTCGCCGCCAAACCTAACTGTTGTTTACCGCCAAATGTCGTCAGCCGCCCCGCTCGTTTCACCTTGTAATGTGCCGCCGCAGATTGTCGCCGCGTAGCGGCGTGAACGCGATTGGCCTTTTTTGAGGCACATTGCGCGCCCCGCCGACAGCTAGACATGCTATGGCGGCGGCTTCTTTTCTGATTAACACACGCTCCCCCTGGTTTAGGCGGCAGAGAGAGGAGAGGGGGCTCGCGGCAAGGGTCAACGCGCACCTGTGTTTCGAGCGCACAAAGATGCCGCCCCTTAGATGACCCTTTCGCGCTCGTCGTTTGTTGTAGCTCGCCTGCATCCGACTGTTACAAAGCGAGGACGCCGCAACATAAACCCTAGAATAAGTAACAAAAACGTTATCGCGATTCTGCTCTTCGTAAATATATTGTTATTATACTTCTAAACTTTCCCTCTCGAAAATTAAGTGAAAATTGCCCCACTGGACGAAAAAAGGAACGCCGTTCCTTTTTCCGTTCCAGTAAAAATGTAACGAGTTCCCGTTCCAGTTCCACCGATGCAGAATGGAACGGCGGCGTTCCTTCGTTCCTCCTAAAAGGAACGCGTTCCAGGAACGCCGTTCCTTGGAACGCCGTTCCGTACAACACTGGGACACAGGGCGGCTATTTTCCTTTCCTTTTACCTTGCGAGCGAGATTTCAGCAAAACGGCGAATGCCGCAACTGCACATAACCAGGTCACTCGAACGAGAAGTTCACATTTGTCTTTCTTAATAAATGAATACGCATCATTTTGTTCTAAACATTTCACTTCCGCCGCGATAATATTTTCAAGTCGTCAAATATCAAACCCTACGAAACGGCGAGGTTCAGCGTCATCTGGCGATGCACATTTTTTTTTATAATAGTTAAGTATAAATACTAAAAACAAGATTTAAATAAAAAAATAAAGTTCAACTGACTGAACTTCCTTCGGCCGTGTTTTTGGATTGGGTCATCCACATGTCAGACGATATTATGCAGAGCAAACGTGTGCAGCGCGGGATTTAGAGCCGCAGACTGCTAAAGAAGCTCAGGGGAGCTATAGAGCGGTTTCTTATCGCACCACAGTCAATGAGATTGTAGCCTTAGTGGACAAAACTGCTGACGAACGAATCACGACGCAAGAAGCGTCACGATGATAGGCCACACCTTGCCTTCCTTGTACTCTCAGCGACTATGCATGGTAACCGCGCGTCTACAAAGGGGGATTAGCGATACTCTTGTCTGGCCAGTAGCCGGTGAGTAAATTGAGTTTTGCATCATTCGAATGTTACTGGCACCGCTCTGCGCGCGCCTCAAAATATTAAACAGGCAAAAAAAGATAATTATCAGTGGACATATGATCCCTACTGACGAAATGTCATCGACGAAGCACAGAACCTTGTAGCAAGTCTCGCGTCGAAACAATACTATAGGCCTCCTGCGCTGAAGCTTTGAACAAACTGTAGCGCCCTCCTTTTGGGTAGTACAAGCTCACCTGATTGAGCCCCGCACTACTTATGGCACGTTGTTTGAGCTTTTTTAATTCTGTGTGGTGCTGAAGAACAAAAAAACACCTTTGGACGCCAGAAATCGGCCAGACTCAACGCCGCAAGACAATCGAAAGTGCCAAATTCATGACACCACCGCTAGGGTACGCGTCTCTTATCTCTGGGTGGTGACGTCAGAACACCTGTGTCGCGACGCTTTCATTTTTCTTTTTCTTTTTCATGTCTACTTTGGAACGCGTGAAACTGCATCTCTTGCTCACGCTCTTAGCGTCTTAGCTTTGACGGCGTTCGAATTTTTGTTGTTTCTTTGTATTTTCATCGTGATCTCGCGCTTGGCACCAGAGCAGGCACGCTTCTGCATGCGTGGCAGTTTGAGACGCTAAAGTTTGTACTACCCAAAACAAGGCCTAACAAGTCCTTTTCGCAGCACCCCCTGGGCAACGCAGGAGGCCCATCCACAGGAGACGCTTATTTCTGTCGCAAAGTGTACTTCGGCATGGGGAATTGAACCGGATATGCAGGCGCAAATACGGAAGAACATATAAACAAAACTAGAGTTTATGCTGCCTACGCGTGCCAACGTCGATCCACGTCCATCTAATGTGTCGTTCTCGACGCTTAGCTCTGTATGCGAACGCCGCGGTCACCGTCTATTTGCGAAGATTCGCACTGCGACACTCCCCAAATTATTTTATATTTGCATACAACTCTAAAAAAATAGTCGAAAACGACGTAGTAATACCATAAAAAAAATGAAAAGGAAGCGCCAGTGACAGCATGGAGGGTTTCCTTCTGAAGAGCGAATCGCAATGAAAAAATTGACAATAACTGCAACAGGGCCCTGCGTCTAATGAAGGGGACTTATTTACCGTGCGCCTTATTTGTGTAAACAGGCGGGGACGTGCGAAGGGTTCCTGCATTAATGTTTTCTGCGTTAATGTTGAAATCACAACGTGCGAGAGAAAAAGAAAGAGAGACGGCGAGAAGGAGATAGAAAGGGATAGTACCAAAAAAGGCACAAAAAGAAAATAAGAAAAAAAAATGGACAGAGCGAGGGGCGGGATAGCCGATCCGCCGGAATACGCCGTGTGAGCCCGGGACGAATATCGATCCAGTCATGCAGTTTCCTATTTCCATATTTCTAGGCCACGATAAAGCGGTTCAACTAAGGACGGTGGTGCCGTCTGCTGCCTCAACGTCCTGAGTCTCTAAGCGGCGGACAAATCTTCGCAGGACACTCATCCCGGCTGAGTGCACATGGTAGTGGGAAGTTATGACTCTTTCGGTTTCAAACACAGTGTCTTGATTCGATGCGGTAGAGATTTAAAAATAAATCTGAGAGTTGTGCTTGCCCTCCTGTTTTGTCTTAAAACAAAATACACCGTGAAAGATAGTGTTCTTATTTCGTTCTTTCGTGTTGCTATAGGGGGGGGGGGGGTTCTTTAGACTGAAAGCCTTAAAAAATTGATAAAAATATCATCTACTATATAAGTAGGATGGCATTGTCGCCGAAGGTGTGACGTGAGGACATAATTGTAAATTTTTATTTTGTAAATGTAAGATCGTGTTTTATCACCGCGGATTATCGTCCAAAGACTGTACTATATATAAAAGAAATATATTTTCTCTTTCATGTTGTACTGATTGTGTTTGCCGCTGGATTGCACCAGGACGTCTAGCTGTTTCTTCATTAGTGCTCGTTATCACCCGACAAGCTCAGTGCGATTGATGAAATAACACTATTTCACGTTCAACAGTAGTTTATGAACAATTAATTAAAATTCGTGAAACACTCGCAGGTGATCATATTTTCAGATGAAGTAAAGCGGTTTCTGGCAAATGAACTTCATCACCCTCTCTATTTAGCGGCAAGACGATGTTTTTCAGCAAAAATGGTGCACCTCAAAAAATCTACTTTTTAATCCCTGCAAAATCCAAGTGAGTGTTTTTGTCACAAAAGCGCGTTAAATTATCTTATATATATTCTCCGAAAAATTAAACTCTAGGTCGGACCACAAATGAGAGGCCTAGGAGATTTTTCGGATGACCACCTTTTTTCAGTTCTTCCATAAACTCCATTGTTACCCAGTTCCTGCACCGGTCGAAAATAATAATAATAAATAACCACTCATTACTGTCGTTTGAGTCTCTTCGGTACTAATGTACGCTCTAAACTTGAATTTGCATTAGTCGCTTGAAACTTTATATATAGTACAGCAATTGGAAATATAGAAAACATATAAAAATGATTGTTATGAATAATTTGTAAGAAATATTTTGGTGGCAGATATCATTTTCAATCTATTTTATCTATATCGACCACTTTAACTAATAGAAGGTCTGACCGGAATGTTAAGTTTCTGCATAGCCGAGTGAGTTCATGTAGCAATGGATTGTCCTACCCTTCTCGATTCTATAGACTTCCGTATTCCTACTAGCCAAATATCTTGAAATCGTAGAGCATTTTACCGAGATATTGATGACAATTTGTCGCCGGTATCACATCTCCAACATGATTTAAACATGAAGTTCTGCAACATTCATATTTTTATTACAAATTCGCCCCTTTTTAGCATGTTTACTAAATTTAAGCATGCGTATGGTTTTAAGCTTGGGTATTACTTTTCAGCATGCCTGGATGTGGTGATAGTATATCTCATGTTTTGTGTCCTACATGCCTTCGGGCTGCTGGTAAGCACGTAAAACTAAACATTTAGTTTAATGGCATTGAATTAAATTAAATAAGCGGCAACCATCATGGTGTTGCTTTCGCTCTCGTTGCCCTGCGGGTTGCTTGCACTCTACCTACCCTCAAGCTACCGGTGTAAATCATATTTTACATTAATTGCACAAGCACCCACTCTCTGCGCTTGTAGAAAGAACATTACTACGAAAACGGTATGGTCAGGTCTTTCCTGAACCACTGACTCGCCCAATTTATAGAAATTGGCGTGTGTTAACAAACAAAGAATGTATGATTCTGATCGCAGAAGCCAGAAAGAGATCACAGCGAAAAAAAAAATGGTACGATTATATTACGAGATTCCACTTTTAGGGAATCTCGTAACACTAAGAACATGCTACTTAGCACGTTGCCAGTGTTACGAGAGTGCTTAACAGTGGATATACACAAGTTATATTTGTTTATTTTATAAATAACTTTAGTTTGCGAACGAATTTGTCTGGAAAGTTTTGTTCGCACTTTTTTATCAATCGATAGGGCTGGAAACATTCAAATCTGGAATTTAAGTGTGCACAATATTCTCGAAACTGCACAAGGTTTGTAGCTGGTTGAGATTCAACCGTAGTCAGAATATAATTAGTTTATTTCTCTACTTTTTATCCCCCGTTTCTTAACGTTAGAGGTACGTTGGCCTTTTATTAAATAGCGCTCGTATAATCTATTACGTTCATTACCCTTGACATTTATTTTACGGGGATCAATTGTTCTTGCGTTGATTTCCTGATTGCTATAATTAATATTTCCGGAAATCACAGCACTTAAAAATATTTTGTCGCATTCCAGACCTCCTTGCCTATATTTTATTATTCAACTTTTATTATTATTGATTATTTTGTTTTCGTTTTTTAAGACTTTTTTTTTCATTTACGATCTCGGTGCGCAGTCTTTAGCCACACCTAAGGGAGGAGCACCCAAGCAGTCTTGAGCGGATCTATCTACCAAGCAATAGACGGCGCTTCCTTCTCCCTGTCCCACCTTCCCGGAGTCTTAGAGTAAGTTAAAATAAGAAAAGATACAGACCCCCATTAAAATGAAAATTATTCTGGCAGAACAAGGCAGTGTATAAAGTTGCCTTCATTTTTATTATTTCATAGCATTTTTGAGTCGGATGAAATAAGCAAACTTTATTAAAATATTAAAAATAAAATAACATAGGCCCATCATAGGTTTAGCCGAAAGAAGTAGATAAACACATAAAATACCCGTTTTAAGCGATGACTTTTATGCATAAAGTAACTCGATATTTCTAATTGAGCTTGATATCTGAGCAAGAAATTGGAAGAGATTTTCAGAATATGGAAAGTAGAAAATTGCGTATCGGAAGAAGCACGCTAGAGTCAAACATCTTCCGAGTCGTCTATACTCAGCATTTCGCGAAAGGTTCGAAGCAGCGCATCGACGCCGCTATTCTAAAAAGGAAAGCTGACCCGTCTTGAAACTTCCCTTGCCTTAAATATGACAAAAATTATAATATATAATTATGTACAATCCAAAGCGCTAAATGCTTCAACTCCGAAACAGTGTTAGGTCAAACTCATTTTCAATCGTGAGTGTACTTTGAAAAAGCATCGCAGTGTACTTGACTCGCCTAAATATAAAAAATAGGTATACTAGAAAAGATCCAGAGACCCGAAGCTAAGCACGTAACTAAAAAAAAAACAGAAAAATACAAAATTTATAATAAGAGCTTAACAAGAGCGACCTTCTATTTTTACTCGCCGAAGCTATTTTACCTGGCAAAAAAAATATTGACAATCAAAACAACACAGATATATAAAGTTATGATAATAGAAGAACCCAAAGAGCGAAACCCCTTGCTCCGAGGAAGCATATGCCATCATTCCGATTCCGATTACGAGTGTCCCCATTTTTCCTTTGGGTTCGTCTGGTCAAAATTCGTATCTACCATACGAATCCTGACCAGACAAACCGAAGGAAAAATTAAAAATTAAAACCGAAGGAAAAAGCTAGGCACTGTGTAAAAAGCATTTCTGGTCTAGTTTTAAACAACTTCGAGTGACCCAATGAAATTTTGGTTGTGTGCTAAAAGTATGTTATTCACATTTATTTTTTTGAAATGGAAACTCTAAACTCCTTCTTTTATTAGTCAAAGTCCAGCCTAAATATCTGCTCACACAGCACCATTTCCTTACGTTGCGTCATCTTAGGAAATCTTACATTGGCTTACGTCGAAAGTCACGGAGACATATCTGCCTCGTATGAAGCGTGTCAACCAGTTCAAGGAGTAGACTTCCGGCTAACATAAGAAATCGTCAAGAAACGCTCCTGTGTGAGTGGACCGTTAGGGTTTTACAGGATAACACCCTAGAAGACGATTCGCACAAAATACGCAAGTTAGTGACGCTACAACAGTAAAATCTGGGTTTTCGAGGTACCTCAAGGGTTAGCCTTACCTTGGTGGAAGAAGCTCTGGGAGCGCTAAGGGTAGCGTCTTTCTGTTTTCTGTTCTGGTGCTCAGTCAACCCCAATCCCCAGTTGCAAAACCTCGGGTGCAGCGTTCGCATTGATTTCGAGACGCAGTAAATTATTCACCAGCTTGGTATCAGACCAAGGGATATACAAGAAAACGTAAAGAGAAATATAAAATAACAAAAATTATTGAAAGTAAAGAGTGATAAAAAAAAAGAAAGAAGAAAACCATCAAAGGTAAAGCGGCTGGTTCGTCGGAGATGAGGCACCTCCCATCATCGTCCAAAAAAGAAAAAAAAAAGTCCACGAGGTGCATCGCACTGCCTCTACTTCCCCAATCGGCGAGGGATCAATTCCCCCGTCGACCACGAATGTTTGCATATCTCCACTCCAGGCACTGACGCATCGTTGGGAAACATGGCATCAAAAATGCCACAAAAAAAAAGAAAACAAAAAAGCATTTTATTTTATTTTATTACATTTATGTATTCGGAGGTTTGAAAAGGAAAATGCAATCCCACATAAAATAAAATAAAATAAAAAAGCAGTGTCATTGTACATTCTGAAGCCTGTCGTTCCAATAAAGAAGAATGAATGGGAGGGTAAATCTGGCCCTATTCTATCATCGGTCTCTAGAGAGTCGTATCGATTCATGAGGCGTCACTGTGGAGAAACGGCCCTAATATCCAGATATTCACTCTTACCCAATCCATTCTAAATCGCAATACCAGGGAGGTGTTGAAAGTTCTGGGTTTCACAACACAGTTAGCTAGGCGCGATAATCCTGACTACCAATTACTTAAAGTGCACTCATAGAAAATTAAATGGAGCTAACTACAAAGGCTGCCGACTTGTAGCGAAATGCCTGTGATGAGTAGGAGGGTCAGATATTTTGCTCGCTTTTCTGCAAAAGGCTAACTTTGAACATACTGTATATACTTTCTTATTTGAAAACTGGCTCTCACAGCCGACCCAGGCAGCTAAGGAGAAGGCATTAGAAAAAAAGAAAGATAAGGCCACTTTTGTCTACTCTCTTTAACGTCATTTTACGTCAACGTCTTAACGTTACAACGCACATACGTTTTAAAACAAGAGGCAAGTTTTTAAAAACTGTTTATCGTTTTTATTCCCATCACACGAGCGAAATTATGGCCATATTTAGTGAAAACAAAATTATAAGTTTTATAAACGTTTCGCTACATTTAACGCAGTCCATGCCGTTAAAGCGACCAACCTTGGTCCGAACAAATTGGTTATACTACACCTGTAGTTCTGCGTATGCTACACAAAAAGTTTGTTTAGGCAATTCACTTCAATAAAAGTGGTAGTTTTGTAATATTAAAAAAATAAAAACTAAATGTATATTCCGTAAAATATGCATCTTCGCACTCAATAAGTATTCTTGTTATGTACCGCTTTATTTCATCTTCTCTAACACAGCCACACATAAGCGAAACGTTGATAAGTGAATTCTAAACCAATCTGCATAAACACCCACCTTGAATATAGTTACGCAGTATATTTTAGGCGATAAAAAATCACCATGATTGCTGAACCTAAGCGGACTCCGGCTTCTAAGTAGAATATTATTTTTCTGTCCTCTCGCGGTGTTTTAGTTTCACATTCTGAAAGCTGCAACGAGGCGACGTTGTAGCTCTTCTAGCCAAACGTGGCCGGAATATTACTCACTTCCCTCGGTGCTCATGCAGAAACTGCTCCTACGCCAATTTTGCCTCGAGCGCCTTCGATGCGCTCCATGTAGCCTCTTCTTAATTACCAATGCCTCAAGTGTTCATCTTCACTCTGCTCTTCTTCGCTGTTGCTGCTACACTTTTTCGAAAATATTCACCCGTTGGAAACCTCGCTCTCTCAAAGTTTTTCAATATGCAGCCAGAATAATTTTGATTGATTATGTGATAAATACTTAAATCTACTTGTCTGATTGTCAGGTGGCCTTATTAATAGGAATAACTTTTTCAGTGCTGCCTATTTCTGCACGATTCTCTCTCACGCCCAGCCCACAGTGTTGGGTTCCTTATTGAAAAGAAGTAGTGTTCCTTTTCAGGTTTTGGAAAGCAGCTTGTAACTCGTTCATGCTAAAAGAAGAATTTAATCCGGCGGTTCAGGAATGTGTTCGGGCAGGGCGGTGGGGTTTGGTTTATGTAGGTAAAAGAGTTGTTGTATGTCCTGTGCGAGGGTCTTCGGCTTTGTTTGTGCGTGCATGACACGTTTCGTTAGCATTGTCCTGGTTTAGCTTGTTCAAAAAGGGAGCGAAGAATCTGCCTGAGGCCAGGTTTGGGTTGCGGTCTGTAAACTGATCCTCATGTGTTGAGCCAATTCTCGGTAGTTTGGGCTTGCACGTATCTCTGCGCCTCCTCTGTGTTAGCCTGAATGATTTTCCAAAGAAGGCGGTTTGTGCTGTTTTTGTTTTGTTTGTTTTTTGCGTTGTATAATACGGTGGCACTTGTTCCAGAAGGAGACAAGGTGTGAATCTACGTGCGGGTGGTCTGGAGCGTTGATGGTGTTTTTGGTGCATTTACAATATGTGGAGTAAAAAATCTCCACCTATTCTCTGTAGGAAGAAAGAATAGTGAGGTTTGAATGTTCTAACCGGATTTTTTGGCATTTGGTCACCTTAGTTTGCAGGCCTCCGGGGAGCGTGTTCGGCTGGTATCTGGGTGGATGAGGGTGACTTGTAGGATGTTGTTGTCTCTTCCCAGGGATTCCTGGAGGTTATCCCAGGTTGCAAGAACTGGTCCGTTGTACCGTGCGAGGTTGGGAGTGGTTTCATGTTCTACATTGTTTACTGTGCGAGCGGAACGAGTGGTGTCATTAAGGAGGGTGTATTGGATGTCACCCATTGTCAGTGCGAGTTTGCGGCCGTTCGGGTTGTGTTTGTATCTGCAGGAAGTGCTGGGGTTGTAAAAGTGGTTCCTGTGCGTACGGGGTGTGCCTTGTGCTCTGCTAAGTCTGCTAGCCATCCAAGGGTTGTGTTTGTGTATTTCGGTAGGCAATAGGCGTTCGTGATGGTGGTGTCCCGTGTGTCGTACCCTATCCGGCATTGGACTGTGACGTATTTATTAGATGGTGTGTTGAAGTGATACGTGTCAGTTTGTGTAGCTGCGATGTGTATGGATACGTAGGTGGCGGTCATGAGGGGGATAAAAACGCCCGTGGTCGATCGTTCGTCATTGTGTGTGATGTTGGGTTTGTGAATACTTTGTATCCGGGGAGGGTGATTGATACTTGTTTCCTCAAGGAGGATGATGTCTGGCTCACACAATACAGACACCTGTATGTATTGTGTGAGGACGCCCTTGTTGTGACGAATGCCTCTGGAACTTCATTGCAATATTGTGTACGCGGCTTGTGCTGTTTGGGGTCGACCTGGGTGCGGTGCCTGTGGAGGTGGGGGTTAAACACCTTGGTCTATTTCAACCGCCATCCTGTCTGTGTTGTAGTGTTGTACAGCGCTTCTAAATGAGTTTTTCCGGCTCGTCGTTTTTGTGGTACCTGTAGGGCGTCTATGGCTTGTTCTAGCTTCAGTATGGTGGCTTCCTGCTCGATACGGCTAGACAAATGTTGGCTTTTCTTGATAATTTGTTTGTTATATGAATGCATCGAGTCGTTTTTTATCACGTTGCATGTGTTGTGACTTGAATTGCGGACATGGCGCCTTCTAGCTCGTTTACTTTGATTATTAGGGCGTCTAGCCTTTCCTCTACGAGGTGCAAGGGGTACTATATCGTGGGTGGTGTTGCGAGTGGTGCAGGTCCGGAGTATGTGATCGTTTAGGTTTGACGAATTGCCAAGTGTTATGTCGTGAAGGGGAGGGGAGGGTGAGGGATGGGAGGATTTGTTTCAGTGTTGAGGAATGAGCATTACTATTCCATTTCTACTCCCTTCCGGGAATTAAAAATTTCGATAATTCCATTCTTTTCATCTGATAGAAATGAAGACGCTGGCCGATTCCCACTCCTGGATTGGCTGAACCGTTCTATTATATCCATTTAATTCCTAAAGGCAAAACAATGTCTCTTGAAACCTACATGGACTACATTGTGTTGCCGGCAAAAGCAGCATAAATATGACGTTGTCAAACGCATAGAGACCTGAAAACATATTCGAAACGGATCCCCAAAGCACTAATTCTACTATGTCCAGTGGTGGTCGTGCAAAGCGCTTGGTGGCATTTGGTGCCACATTGATCGCGCGATCAAATGATAAAATGCTCGTAACCGGCGACAAAAATAAAAAAATAATTTTCTTTGCAAACAGATCGTTTGCCTTCCACTTCTAGAAAATGTGTATGAAGCGTGTTTGACGTGGCATTAAAATGTCTTGTTTGAGCTTGGCGCAATAAGACCCTATCTTGCTGTCACCTTCGGTGAACAAAACAGTACCGCTAGTATTACGCTCTCAGAAGCGACGTCGAGTATACCTACCCTGAATTTCCATGCACTGCGATAGAAACGCAAAATCGCTGAAAACGTGCAATCGTTACGGTGCCTGCAGAAGGGACTGTGTGGCCGTGGTATGAAACCGCCTTAAACCTTTTATATTTACGTTTACTGTATGAATCTCGAAATTTTTAATATATCCAATCCAATTTGTTATTTGTCTTACAAATGGATACTAGAACTTGTTTTCAGGACTGTGATTGAGATGACCTAATAATGTCCCGACATTATCGGTTTATTACTAAAAAATTTATCATCACAGCTCATTATTCGGACACGGATTAGTAACAATTTCTGTGTGTGTGTCCGAGGTGTGTACTTGCAAGTCCATTAGAAATGCACGTCACGAGCTCTCCGTTTCCGGAATTTCACGGCGACCGAGGTATACCTTGCTTCTTCCCCATTCAGTGCGAATAAGTAGTGGAGGAGCAGAACGCGACAAATCTAAATGAAGTGAATGCTGTGTAAGGTTGAGAATAACGGCTCCTATACTCCGTCCCACCTTATGATGGAGTGTATCGTCTGCTGCAGCCAATCGTGAGGTGACCTATGTTACCGCTGTTGTAATCGCACATGGTCACAACAGCCGCTTGGTTGCGTCCCGCGATGCCAGGAACGTCATCTAATCGGTCTATAACTTTTCCGTTTTTCTTGCTTCACTGGGATGGCCACTTTCCTCGAAGGAGCGTGAAGCAGTCAGATAATCAAACCGTCAGTCACCTTATATGCAATGATGCTGTGTCTAAAGCCACGTTGAACGTGAGCTAGCGCTTGTGCCAGCAGGTCGTAGGTCTTATTTGAAGACCAACACAGCTCGCAAAAAACTAAGCCCGTTACATTCCTGTTTCATTCCGGATAAAAGGGCATATATTTATTCCCATTTCATTCCACCCAGCACTCCTGCGATTCCATTTCAACTCTATTCCGGTGTCGCTGGATTAAGTACGGAATGCTTCCGGAATCATTCCAACTCCGGAGTGACGACTCCGCAACACTTATGGGTTTTGGGGGAGCTGGCTCGGTCATTTTGGACGGTGGCATGCTGGTTTCTTGACCGGTTCATTGTAATTTGGGGCGTGATGCTTTAGGTGGTGCTGCGGGTCTGTCGCGCGTTCAGCTTTTGCTTCTGCTTTTTATTGGGCTTTGGTGAGTGTCACAGCCGTCGCGAGTGAAAAATCTTGGCCATGCCTGCAGGGTTGATGGGTCGAGAGCTTGGAGAAAGTGAGACTTCTGCTGCAGGCCTCTGCCTTGGTTGCCTGACCCGCCTGTTGTCGGGCTAAGAGGGTAAGCGGGCGGATAGTCTCCTCTGCAATTGAGGCAGTGTGGCTTAGAGCCATGAGGTGTGGCATGGCATTGACCCGATTAGGAATTGCTCGCTGCAGGTGAGGCACGTGGTAAATTGCGTTTTGTTGGGGCAGACGTCGGCACGGTGTCCGATCGCACTGCAGAGGGTGCAGAGGATGCTGCTCGGCCGGGAAGTGTAGTCTCATAGACACGCGGTTCATGAAGGCGTAGTGAGGGAGCCGTGTTTTTCGACCCTCACTAGTATTGTATTCGACATGCCGATCCGGTGAAGGTGCAGCAGCTTGGCATGTTTTATTTTGAGGTTCTTACGAATTTCTTCTCCTGGCACTAACGCGGAAATTTCAGGAATAGCTCTGCGAGCGTTGGACGGGTCAATGACTTTGTATGTTCGAATTTCATGCAGTGTGCCTTGGATTCTTACAGTCTCTATAGCCAGAAGCTTATTCTCGGCGGAGGATTTGTAAGTTTCGGAGGCAAGAATGTTTTGAATCGTGCGCACCTTGATGTACGCGTCTTTTCTCTCGATGGTGTTGAGACTAGCGGCACTAAGCACGTCGGTTCCGACCAAATGTGGGTCCGCGTTGGTGATGCTGATGTCGGATAATTATACTATGATTCTAGTGGTGTGGGTCTGACGCGGTGACGTGCGGACAGTTGGCCATTCGACGGGTTTGAGATGGTCGATTTTAATGCTGTTGATATCAAGAAGCGTTTTGAGTTCCCTTCCCAACAGGCAGCAGCCGACTTGGGTATGCAGTCTACCCGCGGGCCTGGCGTAACGGGAGGCCTAGCATGCCAAGTCCCGCATAGGTGATTGAGGTGCACTTTTAGCGTTAAAAGTGGGTTTTGTGAGAACCGTATTGAGCCGCTCGGAGGTTTAAATCAAGTTTACTGACATCATTTTGCAATCTACGAGTCTAGTGAATAGACATTCGGGGCTTTTGTTGAATATTTGTAGATCACGGTGGGCACCAGTGCACGCAAGTCGTCGTCGCGGTCTTACGGAGCTCGGCAAAACTGGACAATACAGTTTCTAGGAACGTCGGAACTTTTTTACAAGATAGATCACTTTACCCGAAGCAGCCCGGTTTGCAACAATCACCGTGTAGCAAGATGCACTTCGACTATGGCATGGGCGACGCCATGCTTGTGACCACCAGCGGCCGCCAGCATGGCACCGCCAATGGCCCACACGTTTCTCACGCAACCTACCCATCACCCTTGAGTTGTTGTTGCAATCCATTTGCAGATGGAAACATCGCGTTCGCTTCTGGGAAGTAGTCGGTACAAGCGATTCTTTTATACTACGGCCCATCATCATACGCAAGCGAATGCACGCTTAATTGCACAAAAAGCGGTGCGTGTCTCATTGTCTACACAAGGTTTTAAAGCATAAAATGCTTTTTCCAATATTCGAAATCCAAGCGTTTGCCCATCCGTCCGTTCATCCGTCCCTGCATTTTCAGCTAAATTTAGAAGGGAAAGAGACGTCACGTGACATCACGTAACCGGTACGGCTTTGGGAAGTGGACGGCTCGTGACCCCTACGTTAACTACGTTTCCCCGCTAAATTCAGCGCGAAAGTTAACGTCTTGTGGCCAAAACATCAATTCATTTTCCCCACTAAATTTAGCGGGGTAAGTCACGTCACGCGACCTATACACCAATTCAGTTACCAGCTAGATTTAGAGGGAAAATCAACGTCTTTTGACGTATAGAAAAATCCAGTTTCCCCGCTAAATTTAGCGGGGAAATATACGTCACCTGACACACCAATTCCCTCAACCCATCTCTCTCCTCCGTTCCCTCTCTTTTTCTCTCCCCATCCTTTCCCCCTCCTAGCAACACCTCTTAGATAACCTTAAGTGCTGTTGCTACAGCATTTCATGCATTATAGAACTTTGAAGGTAAAGGTCGTTGCCAATTTTCATTTTGTACTTCCGGTGTCAGCCTTGCTCACGATTGCTTCGACAGACGGCTTCTTTATTTTAGAGACACCTTCAATTTTAAGAATATATACCTGCTATGTGATTGGTGTTCTGAAGCATGTATATTTCAAATATACATAGATACGATAAGAGTGAAAAACAATGGCTGTGAGGTAACATATCAGTGATCTTAACAAGTGAGTCACTCAATCAAGAATACGTCTTTGAAGACGTATTAAGTTCGCATTCAAAATTAAAATTGTATATTATTTAACTTTTTTATGTCATTGTCCGTCCTTTCAAGAAACAAAACAGCCAAAACCAACAACCCGGTGCAGGGGGATAAGCACTCAACGCAATAGTTTGCGCAACATATATGCCGGATATTAAATAAAGACGACATTGAAACAGTGGACAAAGGAAAACTCTGACCTCGCGGTCCAGCCAGCTCAACCGGGTCCAAGTCCAACAAACGTGATATTAAAAGTGATGACATGAAACTTCCAGATAATGGGCACCTAACTTTGTCTATAGCTAGTATTCGGTAGCATTGTGTATATCGATACCCGCACCGCTATTGATCAGAGCGGAGTCCCTTGCGTGCCTATTGTGGGTTCGGGGACGCTCAGAACAAAAGAGCCCAGCTATCTGTCGCTGGCCGACCGACTCGGAGGCTATCGAGGGGAGCAACCGCCCTCAGGCACGTGGGCGGAGCCGCAGCTGACTCGAGTTCTCATCGCAACACGAACCCTAACTCATCAGTAACTCTATTATTTCGATTTTTTGGGTGTTATGTTTTGTAAGAAAATTTTGTTACACCAGAATCGGTCAGGACTGGAAAACATGCGTTTAGGTAAACTGCGCTAAAACAAAAACAAAAAAATGTTTTCTTTGTGCTTTGCCCTTGTATCTTAGAAAGAAATTATACTATTTACCACCCCGGTAAATGTAGAATTGTTAAATATATTAAACACCCCCAGACACGCCACTATTGTACTCTCTCATTCATCTATCTATATATGTGCTTCACAAAGGTGGTGGCCACATGAAAGGTGAGCTCGAAGAAGACGCCCCCCCCCCCCTATTTTTCTTTTAAATCGTTGGATCAAAATTTGGCGGCTGGTGATTGTAATACCAGAGTCGTGAAAAAATAAAGAACAAATAATGTTGCACGCAACTACCCATCGGTTAACGGTATTTTAATATTGTCGTAGCAAATGAGCACGATACACGGATCAAAATCAAAATAATAACAACTATGACCCAACTGCGCGAGAAAGGGCTAACCTTAGTATCCAATACTGCAGTTCCTTCAAATATTTTAATTCTGCGAAACAGAACGGGGGGGGGGGAAGTACTTTGATTCGATTGATTTAAAAAAAATATTGAGATAAATGTTTTTTTGTTTTATATCAAATTAAACATATAAGTATCGTGTTTACTTGACGGCACAAAACCATGCTGAGTTATAAGTGATTGGAAAACTGGATATATTAAGTGCGCGGGTGAAGGTTAGAAATATATATTTATATTTTATCTGATGCCGCAAGTCAGTGCATGCGAATTCGCCGGAAACCTCGCACGCTAAATATTTATTCAGTAAATCAATTATTTATTTTATGTGCTCGCGAGTAACCGAAGCCTTGGTGATAGCACATTGCAGGTGGCTTAAGTAGTGGCAAAGAACAACATAAAAGCAACAGAACTTGGGTTAAAATGTTCATATTTTGCTACACCAAGATTATTATACAAATGTTGATTGGGAGACAGGGTGGATAGTTTGGATAACCTGATGCACATCAAACGTCGGACAGATTCGCAAAGCTTGCCTCGGAACATGAACGTTGATGGATGATGTCCGATCAGGGGAATTAATTATACCACTAAGACATTTATGAAACGGGGACACCTAAGCACTTCTTACGAGTTATGGATGCGAAAGCATGAATGTCGTTCTTCACGCCGCGGCCGCTTCCGATCCTCTCGGCGACTAGGCCGCTTCTGACCTTCTCGGCGGGGGCAACAGCGCCATAGAGTGTGGGTGGCGTTCCTTGGCACTATGCCGCGCGGCAGCCAGTGGGAGTCTATCCATCGATTCGCTGCTACATACGACAGGCTTCGCTCCATCGGACAGGGTAATTTAGGTGCCGTTTGGCGCTTCTTCCAAAGCTGATAACACCTTTTCGCTCCATAAGACAGTTAATGATTTTGCATTAAAAAAATATTGTTCAAAGCATCTAGGGGTAGAAGTAATTTAACTGCATTTGTCCAAAAGTTTGATATTCATAGTAATATATATAACCAATATAACGATCGTAAAAATACAAGACAAAACAATTACACATTTCTAAACATTTGCTATTATCTCTTGACTCGTACGCCCACTATTCCTGACAAGAGGAAAAAAAACATTTTGTAGAAAATTGCACGTAATTCTAGATATGAAGCTCAAAGTACGAAAGGAGGCGTTGATATCGTTTTTGAGACTCAGTATGCATATAGATGGTGTGTGTGTGTGTGTTTTTTATTGAATAAAGATTTTTTAAAGAAATTCCGTGAAAGCTCTAGAAATGCGGTTCGTGCAAATGAGCTAGGTTTACTGCCAGGCGGACATTATGTTCGAGATAGAATGCAACAAAAATATTAGTAATTAATAAATATTCACTAACCTATTTTAATTAGACGTTTCAGTGCACGTGTTTATATCGAAGAAATGGAAGCAATCCATGTTTTAAAAACCCTGGATCGATCACACAGTAGGAGTTTTTCAGTATCAAATTTTGTTTCGAAAATCTGCCGATACAGAAACGAAACGTGCGAACTCGCCGGAATGACAACCTCGTTTGATGTCGTAGGATCACTTGTTTATAACGAAATTCGCCTCACCATTTTGCGTCACAGCACGCCGGAGCTGATTGCAGTTGGTGCTCCGTGGCTGGTGAGTTAGCGCGATAACCCACATTATCGGCCGCAACAGTTTGCTTTGCTTTGCTGCACGATAGCCCTAAAAATAACGTGACTCTTCGGCAGAAAATGAGAGTTGTCCTTCCGGCGGGCATCGCGCGTTTCGTTTCGGTACTGACAGATTTCCAGTTCCAAGTATGACCAAAAACGTTAAAATAAAGTTTGAAAAATTCGCGAAGATATAAAGTACATATTCCACTCCACTTTGTTATTAAGGCAAAAGCCTTATATGTCTCATCGTTCAGTCGACCTTCAACATCTTTCAACGAAAGGTACCAGACATTTTACGTGACCACTCAGGCGAATTAGAGGCAATGAAATTAAAAAGGATGACATAGGAATCAAAGTGAATTGAGAGGAATTAAAGTGAATTAAGGTAATTAAAGAGAAGTAAGAGTAATCAATAAGAACTAAGAAGGACTATAAAGTGAACTAAGGAGAACCAAAGTGAATTAAGAGGAATAAAAGTGAATTAAAAGGAATTAAAGTGAATTAAGGGGAAACAAACATAAGTAAGATGACTACGAGGAATTGTGTGCATGAAATCTGGAAATAATTTATGAAACAAATAAAGAGGCTGTCAAAAAAGAGAATGTAAAAAAATAGAACGTGAAACGAAGTAAATCATGTCTGTCTTTAATGCATCGGCGCTTGGGCTTTTTGCCTTCAAGGCGACTTAGGGATAACATAAGAGACCCTGTGAATACTTTTGCTTGGCGTTGAGCCTGTGATTCCGCATACTTAGGTTTATATTTTTTTAATGTCATCGGCCTTATGCATCGATTATGTATATAATCTCATATACATCTCATGTATATACTTTTATCACATCATAAGCTACTATAGCTATTTCTTCTTCCAAAGCCTTGCTTCCACAATAGTTTATGCTCTTGGTGCATTTTGGCTTTAGACAGCTTTTGCGCCATGAAACCCTCATCAATAAATCAGATTTCTAGAACAAAATGTGTCAATTTATAACTCGAACTGCGTGATCGAACCAGGATCTTTAAAACTCGGCTGGCATTCAGCATAGATAGCCTCCATTTCTTCATTATAATTGCATGTGCTCCTAAAATGACTAATTTGAAGAAAAAAAGTAAATCGTAAATTTTCCTGAATTAATCATATTTTAGTTGCATTTTCTCCTGAACATATTGTCCACCTGGTCGTATACCTCATTGGCACATGGACCTTATTTCTGTAGCTTTCACTGCATTTTTTAGAGGGAAACAGATTTCAATAAAAGTTAATAAAAAAACAGCCTGTAAGCAGCAAGGTCGCGCACTCTCGACTCCTCGCAACGGAACATTATCAGGCGGATAACAGAAAACTATGTGTACTCTCCTAGAAAGGGACATAACAACAGCTTTTAGAAAAACTACGTTCCCGCTCTAGTGTAGTTAAAAAAATATAACGATCGTTAGCCATCATTTGCTCAGTAATGCTTGGGGCTCGATGTTAGCCCATCTAGGTAAATGTATGAGGCGCCGAAGAAATAATAATATAATAATTTTTCCTGTTTGTGAGAAAGTATGAACTGTTAATTGTATAGTATATGTAATTCGGTTCCGCATAAATCAACTGCGCACGGCAGAAAATAAAAATCAAGTACGTAACTAATCCTGGCACTTATAAAGTAAGTTTGTTTTCAAAATCATACCAATACGTATGTAAAATATCAGGAGTGATGTAAAAACCGTTTGAAGGGAGATTGCACCGCGCGCTCAATTACCACTAAGTGCAACTTATTTTCATACATGTTTGAGTTTTTAATGGTCACCCTGGACGCAACAAGGTTACAAGGTTGCTAAAGTCGGAAATTAGTCTTTTACGCACATTGCAATTTAAATCAATCCTGTTGCTACTTTTTGTCAGGCGGAAGGGAGCGAGGAATTTTCCTCCGCACGATTAATCTAGTTTTGGTCTATGTAAATACACATATTCCAAGCCATCTTCTACATTTTTGCAACTTATAATTGCGCTCGCGCAAACACATTAAAGATAAACATGCATGTCACTATGATCAGCGTTAGTTTATAAGCTACGTATATATCCCGCAGTCC
>JAZHYW010005448.1:0-27304 GCA_037355805.1 Ixodes ricinus
AATGACCGTGAATTCCACAGCCACCTGACCGTGGAATTCACGACGCGACCTCCGTAAAAAACAAATACGGTATGTTGCCCGTGTCTTTCAAGTGAAAAGGGAAGGGGAGAAGGCACAGAGACGAAAAAAATGAAACGGAAGACCGCGAGTAACTGGGCGCCACGCTCCAAACGCACGCACGGCGCGCACGTGATGTGATGGGCGCGCCAACACCTCGTTCTGCGCCTGCGTCGTCTGTCGCAACTCTTGGCTGCTCCAGGCGTCCAGGCTGCTCCCACTCGCTTTTCTTTCTCGCCCCTTTTTCTCGCGTTCGCGTGGTTCGCGTCTCGCGCGCAGCTCGTGTCGCCGGTGTCGCGTCTTGTTTCTCCCAGCAAGAAAACAGAAAGCGAAGTTTACAGAAGGGAATGCAGGGATGCGGCCGAGGCGGCGCAGTACTCGAGACGTTTGCCGGGCCCGGACGTAAAGGAACGTAACGTGAGTATCATTTTGAATATGAAGGTGGCAAGCACGATCCGAATCTGAGAACAGTTATGCCCGTGGCCCGCAAGATCGAGAAACAAGAAGAACCGACACCGACAAACCGCGAGCACGTGCACATTGACGGAGTGCATCTCTGGCCGACTGGCGATCGTCGATCGCGCTCCTTTTCGGGAAGGAAGCACAAGCGATTGAGACGCAGCCAAAGATAGTTTCGGATTATTGCATGCATATTCTTGCGATTTGTCGGTCTTGGCTCCTTTCTCTCGCTTTAGTGAGGCGACGGCTTGAACAACCATGTTTGTTTGCCGCGTTTTTTCAAAGGGTTCCACCACGTTGGTCGAGTATGCGCGTCATTAGGGAGTTTTAGAATAACGTACGCAATTTTAGCGCACGCTAGCGCTAAATTTAGGGCTTGTGTTAGCGCATGCTAGCACAAGCACTTCTTAAGGAGTACTTGGGTTTGTCGTGGATGCAATCTGCTTTCATTTTGTTATTCAGTCCTTGTGCGTAAAGTTGGCTGTTGTCTCCTAGAGGCCAGATTTTTAGTTTTTCGTTGTTTGTCAAGCCATTTGATTTCAGCTGCTTCTTTTTCAACACCCTCTCAAGCTTCTATCTGGCTAGTGGAAAGCAGTTTTGATAATCCTGTAAATGTGAGGAGCAGTAAAGTGCCAATAATTATGCTTGCGAATTTCGCAATTTAGAATTTGTCATCGTCCCTACCAAAGTGGTACCCTAGGTTATGTTTGTCATATCTGCAAGTGTTGCCGCGTGTATATAATTCAAATATCCGTTCAATGTACTGCATTTCGGATTGACCTCGCTGAAAAATGGAATTAGTCAATGCATACTCAGCAAAGAAAAAAACCCGGTAAGCTTTCATCTCTAGAAATATTCACCGATAAAACTGAAAACTTTATTTCCAAATAAAAGCAAAAAAAAAAGTATGGCAAATCCTAGAACAATAAAAACTGAAAAACACAGATCTCTAAATATAAAGCATGTCTCAGAGCTTAATTCAGAAACAAATCATTTGAAGTGTTTCACATGTCTGTCAGACAATTCATGAAATCTACAAACACAACGAATATTCCATAACAAGAACACACATTTCCGAAGTCACTACAAGTGACAAATCGTTTAGCTTCCTTGCATCCAATACAAGTATATGCTAGATGTAAGGATACAGTGAGTATCCATGCAAATGCGGTAGTCATATGCAACCAGGGGCGGATTTGGAGGGGGGTCCGGATGTCCTGACCCCCTCTTGATTTCTACATGTGTAGAATTTAGGGCGTGAAACGAGGGAGAGGGGCTCCTAAACAAATGGTACGCTGACCAACACCTGAACCCCCCACCCTCAGGAAATTCCTGCATCCGCCCCTGTATGCAACTGGGGAGGGAGAGGGTCTTCAAGCTTCCTGTTCAGTTTTGGGGACACGTGTCTCCCCTCCACTAACCAGGGAACATTTACCTATGTGCCTTCACGCCCAGTCTTCCTTCCTGCAATAGGATTCTGACTCTGGCCTACACTCAAGCGAGCTCACTCATAGTGGAGGCAAGGCAAATCGAGCCTATGATTTCTTATGCTGTCGGCAACAAGTAATGTCGGTAGTGTGGAATGTGGAGGGGAGACCGACAGTATGAGGGAGAGGGACAAAGCTCGGCCCCTTTCCCCGTATTGTTCATAGAATTATTTGAAATGTCCACGATGTGGAAGTGCAACCCAGCCCCATTGTTCCAATGCCTTGTCAGCGACTGTACTTATTATCTGAATGTTTACTATTTACTCATTTTTTAAACTTTTCTAGGGGTTGATCTGTGGACTGTCCACGAGTACGCACTCAGCATCACTGGCAGGCTCATGTTTGAGGGGGAAAAAAACAAACAGACATACCAATGGCGTGTGCTGCACTCTTCGCAAGTCACTATTGCCTTAACATCTGCTACGCTGAGAGCCTGACATGAACCCTGGAGTTCTTTCAGAGGTAATTTCCTGTTCTGTGATTTTGGTAGATGTATGTGGATGGCTAGTGGGACTCCATACTTTTTATCTACCTATATCATTTCCAAGTTTACTGTTTCTATTGAAATGAAGCAAACACCTTGCACATTGATTGTCATGAAAGACATGCAGCCACAATTGATACCTTACATTACCTCTCTCATTTGTTAGATAGAAGATTCCATATCTAATTGATGTGAAAGCTGTTGCGATTTCTTCTGCCAACTCCAATCAGCTATAGCATCTACATCCTGCACCAATGCTGTACTTTTTATTGAAATTGCACCCGAGCACAGGCCGCAGACGGAGTGCACGCGCTTTGCCGCGAGGCACTGCACACGGGAACTCCAGACAAAAGTAAAAAACCTTTTTATCTACTCTCGCAGTCAATCGAACTATTTCAATTGCACATGCATGTAGACCAGTGGTCTTGGTGTTTCATTAGGCAGCTGGACTGCATTGTAATAACAAAGCTCAGGCAGCTCAGAAATCAATTTTAGGGAAATATTTGCATTCAAATCTAACGCTGCCTCAACCTGGCATGTGAAGGGGAAAGAAATAAGCAAATTTAAAAATGAGCTGATCTTTCCAACTGATTTGCCCCTTCTGACCATTACATGTCATTCTAAACTCCAGCAATTTTGTATATTTTAAATTGGCACCCTCTTCTCACTAATGTTTTCGTATACAAGCTTAGTCTGTGGTCCCTCCTGTTCTAACTTGAGGGTTCTTAGGTTAGGAGAGCTACACTAAGGGGGCATGAAGAGCTGCACGTAGCTCGCAAGCCGCAGCTTGGCCTCACCTGATATTGTCTCTACTCATTATTTATTTATTTATTTATTTATTTATTATACCCTCAAGGCTGAAGCATTACAGAGGGGGTGGGCAACGGAAGTAAAAAAACGCTGAAAATGGTTAGTCCGGCACAGATCTTGAATAGTAACTTGTTAGTGCTTCTTTAAAGAGAACAAAATCGCCAATGGTCGCAATGGATGAGGGAAGGCTGTTCCATTCACGAGATGTTTTTGGGATGAAAGATTTGAAAAAAGAATTTGAGATGGAAGTGGGTATACCAACTTTGCAGCAGTGAGGGCCGAGAGGATACATAGATGGGGGCACTGATTAGTTGCTCTTTCAAGAGTGAATTGGCATAGTAAATTTTATGAAATAAACAGAGACGGGAGATAGTGCGACGAGTGGAAAGAAGAGGCAGTGAGAGACTAGCTTTCATGGATGTGACGCTTGATGTACGATGGTAGTTTGATAATATAAAACGTGCTGACCGGTTTTGGATGGCTTCAAGCGCTGATATGAGGCTTTCTGCACCGGGATCCCAGACCGAGCATGCATATTCAAGTTTTGGTTGCACCAGTGTTTTATAAAGTAGTAATTTTAATGATGATGGAGCTAGAGAGAAGTTACGTCTTAAATATCCAAGCATGCGGTTACTGTTATTAGCGATATATTCGGTGGAAGAGACTTTCTTCGAAGGAAGAGACTTTCTTCTAGTCTCTTCCTTCGATCATGTTGACTAAATTGATCATCTTTTTAGGTTACCAACTTGAATGAAATGTTTCTTTAATTCTTTAATGGCACTTATGTTTATTGCAGAGGTTTTCTGAGCATGAACGCTGACCGTGGCACCAGAGCCAAGCAGCCCAAATAAGAAGTGAACAAGAAAGTACTTTACCTGGTCAAGAAAATAGCAGAGCTGGAGAAGAATGTGTGAGGCTGTAAGTATGATTCGCTACATTGTTTACTTTATGAATGGGAAGTAGACAAGAGGCTCATTTCGAAGAGAAGCAGAAGGTGAAACAATTGGATGAGCATAAGAATCCACTGTCTGTCACAGGACAGTAAGAATAATTCTTAGGGATAGATAGTTGCAGGTATACATTTATCCTTATTGAGGAGTATGTGAGGGTTTTGTAACAGAGCACTGTCTTGGCAAGCTACGAGAATTACTCACTTAATATAAAAGTGTTCGCCTGCCATTTAAAAAAAAAAAGAGTTTTCACTTCATTTTTTGCAAAAAATATCTACAATTCAGCACCTGATTAGTACTTCTTGTGAATTGGCAACTTCGTCAAATTATCTCTGCTGGATAGCAAGACAATAATATCACATGGCTTCTTTTAGAGCAAAATTTCCAGTTGTAGACAGGTACCTGGAAAGGTTAGTTTGTGAAGTATTGAAGGCGAATTTGCATTTATTACTTGTCCGGGAAGGGATGTGTGTTGAAGTTTACTATAATGGTTCTTCGTTGATTCTGGTGGTGAGCTTATAACCAGTAAAGCATTTGGATAAGGTTGCATGAATTCTTTAATGCTGTTAAAAGGGGATGTTAGGTTTCAACAATGTGCTTTGTGAGTCGAGTTTCGTGGCAAAAGCCAGTGACTAACACTCTGGACTGACTGACATGTCATACTGACAGCTGCAAATAGCGAGTAAATGGTCATTTAGCCATGATCCATGGCATCTAGTCACCATTGTTCCAAAATATTTTGATGGCCTAGTTGGTACACAAAATTAGCATAGTACACAAGATTAGCACTAAAGATGCCTTTCCTTTGCCTTAATTTTTATTTTATTTTTATTTTCCACCAGCTTATCACTTAAAACTTTTCATTGTTTTTTTATTATCGTGATCAATTTTTCTTTAATTTGACTTTTTCTTACTTCTACTATATTTTTCTTTCTTCTGCCCTTTTTGTGATTTTAGTCTTAACTTTATCTTTGTCTTCCTCTATCCTCCCATAAAACGTCAGTTGTTAGTAGTGTTCTGTCCTGTCTCCTCCTCCCTGTGTTCGTCTTTAGCTCTCATTTTGTGCACCACTGTTTGCGGGGTGCCATCCAGCTTGTCACCATGCTGGGAATAGCGGGCCAATGGTGATCACATTGTTCGCAGGATTACATAACCGTCATCAGTGTGTTGTCACTTGACTATGCTGCAAATAGTGAACCAATCATAGTCAGATGGTCACATGACCATTATCTGTCCATGAACACACACAGCATGCGTCTGAGTGAGCCCGATACATTCTGAGCTTTCGTAGTATTTGTGAGCATGATCAAGCTTGCCTAAATGTTTTCTTTCTTTGCTGGGATGCTGCTCATGCCTACATTACACCACAAGTTAATTCATCTCATCAATATAGAAACCAATTGATCAGACCCTGCTTCATTGCTGGACCATCACGATGGGCTTGAGCAAATTATCAAAACTTATTGCTGCTCTGGGCAATATACTATATTCAATTTTACTTTTGGAAAATTGCTTCCGTGCTTTCAAGTTTGGTCATTCTTGGCATTATGCATGGTCTGTCCAATCTAGTTAGTTAGCCAGCTCCATTGGGTGCACTTTTCACCATACACTTGTGTACCACAGAGAGGTGATAACCACAGGTTTCACACTGCAATTTTACATGTCTTGTTTCGATGTAGCAGAGCCACATGCTTGGAGGGGAAAGTTCTCATTTGAACATATGGTCCACAGGTCTTTGAATAGCCAGGGAAGTTGTGAAATGCTGATCTGTAAATTCTAAGTTGCTGTAGAATTTTAAAAAAACAGTGGTTTGCCAGTACGGGTCTCCCAAAAACGTTCATGCACTCGAACGGCCCACAAAATTGGACATATATATTATTTAATGCAGGGATTAAATGATGGAGATGTTAGCACTGTCAATAACAGTGGACATATCAAGTAGTAATATTTCTTGAACTGATATATTACTTGTTACATTTACATGTTACAATAAACATAAAAATCTTTATGTTAAATGCAATTGTTGTGCATAACTAAGTTACAGAATTTTTGTTCTTGAACTTCGACACTACTGATGGTAATGCAGGGGTGGGAAAGGAAAGCAGGCATTGTCTTCTAGTTATGACAGGTGAGCAGATAAATCTTAATGTAGTATTCACAATGGAATGAATAAGAACGAAGTGTGGGTTCGTGCTCCAAAAGTTTCTTTTGCTGCTTGAAAATAGATTTTCGGCTGGTCCTGAAGGTGCTCCGAAATGACTTGCTGTTCATATCACTTCAGCAGTAGTTGGAGTTACTTTCCTTGATTTATTTCAGTCTGCGGCTTTCAACTAATTGTGTTCTGTTTGAATCAAATGTGCAGTCATAAGGTCGTTCATCCTACGTGGGAACAAGGCATGCAACATGGGGCTTGGGCTCATTCAACACAAGGTCTTGGCACCAGGAAGATTTGAGCAGCTACAAGCAATGGCACTTGGGTCTAAATTTGGTGAGTATGGCAATAATCAAGTACCCAGCTGCTTTTGTGAAAAAAAACAATTGGGGGGACACTTATGCTCAGCCTTAGCATTTGACGCGATACATGAGGGCAGGGGGTGGAGGAGGAGGGGGGGAGGGCAGGGGCAGAGGCAGGGAGGGCAGCAGTGGGGAAGGAGATGGGAGCAGTGGGGAGGACAATCCTATAAATCCTTGCATGCACAAGGGGTCATGGAACTGCATGGGATTCCCTATGCACGCAAGACATTCTGGGATTTTCTCGACATGCCGACGCTGGTCGTTGGATCTTTTGCTGCACGGGAGCCTTAACGCTATTGTGTTAAAACATAACCTAGCCTAGCTTCACTTATAACTCGAGCATAGCTTTACTACGCTGCCTATACTAGTTACATAAAACAATGTCTATGTGATGCTTGAAATGAGACATGGTTAGCATGTTGTCATATATTTTAGGAGAAATGACGGTTTATTGTAGATATAATGGATCTTATACATGGCAAATATAGGCCAATGACATGAGAAGTATGTAAGTGGCTGCTGCATCCCAAGCTGTCCAAATTTATTTTTAATATCTCAAATTGAAGTGCTGAGCACACTGCTGTCACCATATGTTGATCTGCAGCGACACCTGGCGCAGCGCATAGAGATTGTATCGCAAGCTAAGCCTGAAGTTTCTAGCTCGCTCTGACTATTCACATCTCTTACAGGGGCAAGAGCATTGCATCTTGTGATGATGGGGAAAGTCTAGTTCTATGTTAGAACAGCATCACTGCCCAAATGGCAGTGATGCCAAATGGCATCACTGCCCAAATTTAAAGACAACCAGCTTAACTAGTAGAACCATAGGAGTAAACTTCTGTGTGAGCGGTGTAATTAATGTATAGACCGCTGATCTTGAAAACAAACTTGCTTCGCTTTTAAGTCAAAAAATGTCTAGTAAGTCAATACTAGGATTTCCCATCGAATAGCTTTATTTTAGGGCAGCAATCTTTGCCAAACTTTGTCCATATCCTCTCATTCATTTGCCTAAGTATATTGGGGCTGTGCAGGGATACTGAAATGTACTGTAACAGCTTCAAAGGAACAGACACGACAGGACAACAGCTGTACTCGCAACTGAAAGGTTTTATTTGAAAAGAGAAAGAGAACACAAATGTCAGCACCACATAACACATTGTGTAATCAAACAATACGCCCTCCACGAAGCCGTGTCATCAAAATAGATTCACTAGACACCACCCATGCCAGTCATGGTCTGACGCAAAAAGGACAGCGACGTATCGCATAAGGCAACCGACGGCTCACTCACGCATCTTTCTCCGAGGCACAAAATTTAAAAAGCCTCAATAATTTTGCCAGTGGCGCTCTCTCTATGCATCCCTTCAACCGTCACCTCGTCAAAGGCCGGTTGACACGTGCAGTCTCTGCAATGCAAAGAGAGGAGCCCCCTCCTCGCCGTGGCCCTCAGCAAATAAGCATGCTCCTGGAACCTATCGGTAAGGCACTTCCCCGTGTGGCCTTTGTAGAATTTTCCACATGACGGGTATCTTGTACACCACACTCCAGACGCATGACACAAAAGGTTTTGCGTGCCTTTTGGTACACTTCGCCTTCACCCGATTATTGGCTCTTGCACCCACCCTTGCACAAATCTGGCTAATTTTTTTTTTGGGAGGGAGGGAGGGAGGGAGGGAGGGGGGGAGGAGGGGGAGGGCGAGGGCCGAGAACACTACTGGGACTATCCATACCAGCCTTCAACTTGTTTAAGGTTGTGGGAGACATGGTGGATGTAGGAAACCACCACCTTTCGCTTTTTATTTAAGTCTGCCCTCACCCTCTTTATCCCTTTTGCCTTCTTCAGAAGGGCACTTGCCACCTCCGTTAAAAGCGTTGACAGGAACCCCGATGCCCTCAGTTTTTTAACCTGCGCTAAGAAACTGTCATTCACCATATGAACACATGACTTCCCTAGAGCAGAGCCGAGACAGGAAACTGCTATGCCCGTCTTCACCAGCTTGGAGTGGGATGATCTGTAGTCCAAAATCGCCTTCCTTGACCGCGGACTGAAGGACCAGCATACCTCTGTGTCTTTGAGACACACAGCACGTGGGCTTATGTCTTATGTGCTTTCTGTGAGAGTGGTGGGGGAGTTAGGTTTACATTTGAAAAACCGAAGGATATGGTTCTCCAGTTTCTGGATCTGGCGCTGTGTCTCAAGGACACACAGGTATGCTGGTCCTTCAGTCCGCGGTCGAGAAAGGCGATTTTGGACTGCAAATCATCCCACCCCAAGCTGGTGAAGAGGGGCATAGCAGTTTCTTGTCTCGGCTCTGCTCTCAGGAAGTCATGTGTTCACATGATGAATGGCAGTATTTTAGCGCAGGTTAAGAGTCTGAGGGTGTCGGGGTTTCTGTCAGCGCTTTTAACGGAGGTGGCAAGTGCCCTTCTGAAGAAGGCAAAAGGGATAAAGAGGGTGAGGGCCGACTTAAATAAAAAACAAAAGGTGGTGGTTTTCTACATCCACCATGTCTCCCACAACCTTAAACAAGCTGGAGGCCGATATGGAGTCCCAGTAGTGTTCTCGGCCCCCCACAAAATGAGCCAAGTTTTTGCAAGGGTGGGCGCAAGAGCCGGTAATCGGGTGAAGGCAAAATGTGCCAAAAGGCACGCAAAACCTTTTGTGCTATGTGGCTCGAGTGTGGTGTACAAGATACACCTGTCATGTGGAAAATTCTACATAGACCAGACAGGGAGGTGCCTTAATGATAGGCTCCGGGAGCATGCTTACTCGCTGAGGACCACGGTGAGGGGACTCCTCCCTTTGCATTGCAGAGACTACACGTGTCAGCCCGCCTTTGACGAGGTGACGGTTGAAGGAAGGCATAGAGAAGGCCACCTGCGAAATTATCGAGGCTTTTTATATTTCGTGTCTCGGAGAAAGATGTGTGAGTGAGCCGTCGGTTGCCTTATGTGATAAGGAGCTGTCCTTTTTGTGCCAGACCTTGACTGGCATGGGTTGTGTCTATCTAGTGAACCTATTTTGATGACATGGGACTCGTGAAGGGTGTATTGTTTGATTACACATTGTGTTATCTGGTACTGACGTATGCATTCTCTTTTCCTTTTCAATAGAATTTTTTAATTGCGAGTACAGCTGTTGTCCTGTTGTGCCTGTTCCTTTCATTATCCTCGTTTTTTGAAGCTGTTACACCCACCATATTATACTGAAATGGTATTTAGGAACACCAGAATACATGTACTACATGGCTTATAGCTACTGAGATATAATGAAGTTTGACTTGATTAGCAGAAGCTAAGTTATAGTATTCAGTTTTCACAAAACGTTTTTACAGTGGAGCTCTTAAGGGCGAGGTTCCTCAGGATCGTGTCCGTGTATGTCGACACAAACCTACCTGGACAGCTACCGCCATCTATAAGCGACGACGGGAAGCACACAACAAGTATGGTTTCCGCCGTCGCTTGTAGATGGCGGCAACCTTTCCAGCTATAATAGAAGAATGGATAGTTGGGCGCGTAGGTGGGAATTCATCGTAGGAAACAGCGCGGAAAACAGACGATGACGAAGAAGAAGCACAGAGTGTATCGAGTACAGCTCTGCTGGTCTTCCTTCTTCACGGGAGTGGAAAGGTTGAACGTTTTTCAAACATTGTAAGCACTATCGGTTCCTTTGCACAGCGAATAAAGCGTGGCTTACATTATATAACTTATCTACTATATTGCCTATTTTTTAGTACGTTCATATATGTTATATTGATAAATGGTTTATTTCTTTTCCAGATAAAAGGGTGGATGGGCCTGGTGTCTCTCCATCCAAGTAAATAAACCTGCTGTTTCTACTTCTATCCTACACATTATTTATGCAGTGTTCTGACTTAACTGCATTTGCATGTACATACACAACGATCACATTGCAGACATGAAGACTACTCCGATCACAATATACAGCATGCCACAGATTTTACAGGCTCAAAATGGCTAACCTAAGAGACTACATGACTCACTGTTTAATTCATTGTTTGTTGACCAGTAGTAGGAAGTAAATCGAAGCAGCGAAACATGTGCAGTGAAACGCGAAGCATGTCGTACAATGCGGTGGGAAGGTTATCGAATTTGACAATGCTTGTTGAATTCTGCAATCTTTTTGACGTGTTGTACGAAGTGCTGTGTGCTTCATTGTGGCAGCATTTTTGCACCTTCAATTTACTTCTTACAATGGTCAACCGGCAGTGAATTAAACGGTGAACATTTTTACGGTGACCATTACATTAGCGGTCAGTTGACCGGCACATAAACTGCCACCATGCCGTGATTTTAGCGGCAGTCAGTAAATCTCGTTTACGGTCTGTTCACTATTGCCCGTAAAATTAACGGTATCTTTTTTTACTGTGACCGTTTATTTCACTGGGAGATGACGGTCAGACAGTAAATTTGAATTTACGGTCTGCCGTATAAATGACGAGAAGTTGCTGGCAGCCAGATTTCCGGTCAACTGACCGTAATTTTGACGGTCCATTTTTTACAGTGTAAGAGTCATATTGGACTGGCAAAATTTCTTATATATAGCAGAGACTCCACAAGTCCTTTGGGTGTGACTAACCTGTCGCTGTCTAAACAAACAAACAACGCATTGCTAAGGCGGCAAAAAAAAATAGAACTGAGAAGAAACATGGACGGCAGCTAGTGTACATGTTGTGTCCACGGGATTTTTGCCGCACAAAACTAAAACCATGCCACTTTTTTTTTCAAACTATTGCTTCAAGCGAAACGCTCGTTAGGATTGCGAGCCGACTTTACACTTTGCATCATAACTGATAAAATCGGTCAAATCAAAGAGATAAAATATAGGCTGGCTGATTTTCGGGACAGGAAATGATTCTAAGCCAATTATGCATTTTTATTACCTAAAACTTTTTACCTTAAAAATGCAAAGGGTCCCGGCAAACTGTTGTGAAAGGAGAATACGTATCTGTTGAGTTTTAGGATTAAATTGTTCGTTACATTAAGTGGAAAAAAACACTTGGGGGACGCATAAGCTTCGCCTTTAAGAGTGGAACGCGATAGCGTTAGCGGGCCCGTTCGCAAAGCCTTCTCATCAATACCCGCGCTTGTTAATAAGCCGTCAAAGAGTACCGCGTGGTCTAGTCGGTTAGCGTCACCTGTCACGTGACGTAACATAAGGTCCCGTGTTTTCATTGGAATTTTCTTGCCAAATTCAGCGGGTCGATATCTTCATGACGTCACAGCTACGCGTGACGTCACATGGAGCTGCGCGCGTTGCTTTATGGGATTTTCTAGTCGCACCGGCGTCGACGTCGACGCTGCATTTTTCGGAACATTAGCCCCTAACCACTATCGCGTTGAAATGTACCCTCCGCCCGTGAAGTCGGATCTCTTTAACAAACCCCTCCACCCCCCCCCCCCAAAAAAAATAAACAAAAAATAAATAAAAAATAAATTTATTTATAAATTTGCTTTTGTTTAGGGCACATGTTGTCGGAAGAATGAGCATTGGAACATCTACACTCAAGGCACAAAAAGTAATTAGAGTGAAGCTAAAACACCAATGCTCAAATCTTAAAAAAAAACAAAAAAACCTTTCGTTCGCTGGAGCGTTTAGATAAGCAGAGAATCATGGCGGGCACTTAAAGCCTCGAACAGAAAAGGAACGAACTAACAGAAACAAAACTATAAGTAACGTGCTATTGAGGCGAGATATAAAGAAGCATTGGGTATAAGAAACACTTATTACGTTTCTCATAGAGTATTCGTAAGAAGAAAAGGTCACTAGGTATAGTATTTGAGGTGCCAGAAGAAACACGCATCAATATCCCTTAGCGTTATCAGTTCAAATAGTAACAGCGCATCCATAGAAAAACAAAAATAAAACAAAAACGAGGTATACAGGTTCATATGCAATGAGATCCAAGACATTTTTATTTATAAAATATGTCGGTTCTACGTTATGAGGGTGAATACGCATAAATAATGCGTCTTCAAGAGTTTTGAGAATGTTGTCAAGGAATTTCGTGTTTCGAGGACAGGTCCAAGCAAAACGAAATCCCATAAGCCCTAAGACAAAGACCTCCGCCAAGAAATCGCATCGTGGCTCAACTGTGGCTCAACGTTCAGATTGATCGCGTTCTTGGAATACAATTATATTTCTTTGATTCCCGACATCTTATTTCTGTTTCACTTCTGTGTTTTTTAACGTTTTACTCCACCCTATTTTGAAATGAAGTTCTCTTCCGCTTATTGAAATATATACTACTCGGTATTCCATGTTTCGCTTGTTCCTATGCCTGATATGGCAGCAAAGTAGTCACGAGTTGGGCAGTTTATGTAGCTCGATGTATTACTAGATCAACTTGTTCTTATGCTGGCATTGTTCCTGTGTAACGATCAGATAGCTTTTTCGCATACCTTGAAGCGGAAATGGCATGCACTCCAGCTACCCAGTTGTTCTGGTGGTATACGTCTCAGCCCGGTCGGTCGCTGATAATTTCGCTACGTACATTTGTGAGACGTGTGTGTACTTTGCACATGCGTGCACTCGGGAGTTCTTCTGCCTTTAAAGGAAGGATTACTTGTAAACTGGTTGTTGTAATTTGATGCGTATGCATGTGGGCGCGTGATATAAAAGAGGATGGTTTTGCAATTCGCTCGGTTTGGTATTGTTTAAATAATGTACTGTACCGCAGTAATGTCTTTCAATAATCCTTTTGTCTCTGTTTTCCCTTGTCGAAGTGAACGTGGATGAAACTGTTAATTGCGTCCGGAGCGAGACGGTGGACAGTTTTGGACGGATTAAACTTTTAGGTATGCTAAGCGTCGCACCCATGAGTCAGTACCCATGAGCTCGCGATAAAACGTTTACCTGGTGACAAAGTTTGAAGAGTCCTAGACCTATGAAATATTACTTAACTCGGAAACTTTTCAAGGCGATCGTGGTGCGTGGTGGTAATCAAGAAACAAAACGGTGCTGCTGAGTGTGCGGATCTATTCTCGTTTTCCGCCTCATTGGCTTAAGGGCCTTCTTGTCACAGGCGTCAGGTTGCGCTGGCGAAGATGGCCCGTAAATGGATGTCCAGGGATGGGAAAACGATTTCTGAGGAACGTCTGACGAGGAAATGGGGAGTCGAAATGTTATTCGTGCTGCAAATAGAGCACTGCTAAGCCGATCATCCTAAGAGCAGAAATGATTTCCGTATTTCAACAAGAAGAATTGACTTCAGCAACAAAAATAATTAAGAGGTGGAACTTGATTGTCTGGATGTTTCGCATTAACATTAAAAAACGAAATGCTCTTGCAGTTTGAACCGTCTCATTTCTGAATATGCATGCCTTTGTCCCAGCGAAGAACATTTCGGTGTGGCGTCCTCGTGTCCTATTTGAGTGGGACATGCTTACACGTTGGCACAAGAATTATAGGGATACGAGGCAAAAAAAAATCAAAACCAAGCTAAAAAAAAGATAAAAAATCGATATTTTTTTAGAGGACTGAAAATTATACATACGTCGTCATCATTCTTTTGTACATCAACGCCCGTTTTCCGTCGTGCACACTGGTAGCGTATTTCTAAAACATTGCGCGTTTCTTCTACGTGAACACCCCTAAGCATCTCAAATTGGGCAGTCAACTTTGGTGAGAGGCCACGAACGCCACGTAGAAGTATTAAAAATACCATGATGCAAACAGTGAGGCATACAGATTTTCTTTCATTTAGTTGCTTTACCCTTCCAACTGCTCAGGTATTGCGAGACGTAGTTTCATTTTACTGGTTTATTTATTAGCATTAAGTAAATGCACAAAAAACTGCAGGTAACAGTGCTGTTACCTTCATTTTCACCAACACACCAACATTTTGTTACAAAGGCTGAGAGGAGTTATTTTTTTTTTAAAAAGCTATGACCTGTAGGAAAACTGATGACTGATTTACAGCCCAACTTCTCGCCTGTGTTTTCGTGCACAGCAGTCAAGCAAAGCGAAAAGCTGACGCTGCATTCAGGCGGCATTGTTTTTTCCGCAAGTTGAAAAGGCAAAAACGTGCCTGCTTTGTTTTAAAGACTCGTGCTGAAACCGCGATTTATTGCCTGAAAAGGCAATAAATCACGGTTTGTTATTGCATCTGTACATATGCTCTCGTTCGCACCCTGTTATCGCCACGGGCTTGTATTAAAATATTAGAAAATAAAACAATATGATTGCAAAAAGATAGATTATATTAGTGTCATTGAAATCGCAAAATCAAATTACCGACACTTTTTTTTTCTTTCACTGTCCTACGCGGCCACAACGGTCACTCAACCGTTCGTGTCACGGCACATTTCTTCACGGCCCGGGGACATCGTCCTTTTTGGTGCCTAGCGCCCCATGAGTGCCATTTACGCACCATATCTGAAATTCGTTTTCCGAGCGATATACCGCGGTATTGTTTTGCGCCGTTGTCAACATTGTTTCAGCGAGCAGGAAGACAGAACGCACTTTTCTGGCGTTTTCCTCCAGGCACGTTGGCAGAAACTGGTGACAGCCGGCAAGATTGATTCTACGATAACAACGTGGTTAAAGAGTCGTTAATCTGAAGTCTAATTTATTCAGTGGCACTGAGGTATACGAATTTGTTTTCTACGTATATTTTGTTCTCATTAAGTGCGACTAAAACCAACGCTATGATTGATAGAGCCAATAGAGCCGCGCAAAACGTGTGGTGCCACGACACTCGTACGGGACTGGTTTGACAGCAGACGTATAAAGAAGACAAACAACATGATGTGACACTTTTTACGCTGCTGGATTGACGCCATTAGATCGCAGCATTGGCTGCGGTTAGATTTAATACAAAACCGTGCATTCAGCGGCTCGCGACTAACTTAGGGCGGGCCATTCACCAATTCTGGTGGCATAACTGGAATGGACAGTCGTTTTTTCCATTTTCCGAGAAAAGTATGCTCTCAAAGCGGCATATATCAGCTTTTAAATTCAGATTGCATAATATAAATTGTTCTAGAATAAAAAAAGATCGAAACTCAATACCCGTTTTCACCTCAAGAAAAGAGTAAGTTTTGCGCATTGTTCATACGCCGCGCGAAATAGTTCTCGCCAGATTTGGTTGTCGGAGGCCCAGGCGATGCTTTTGGCGTTTGAAACGTGTACTCCCTGATAAGATAGCGTGTATTCACTCCAAAATGCTACTAAATATATCTTAAAATCTCTACCTAAAGGGGAAAATTAGTAATCATCCGCGAGAAGCCGGACTTCTTTTCCTATGGTTCTTGAGGTGAAAACAGGTATAGGTGGCTTGTTAAATGTGTTCCTCGATCCTGGAATGAGCAAACTCTCTAACTACAAAAAATAATTGTTCAATTTTAGAAAAGAACGACTATAGATCAAGGTTCAAGGTCCATGTGTATGTCCAAAAAGCAGTACAATTTCTTTTTTTAGGATGAGCCTATTTACGTTGCAAAATTTTAGACGAAGATCTGCTCATCTATACTTCGTTTCAGCTTCCGTCCGAGCGCAGCCAAAGGCTGGGGGACGGTTCGCAACTTCGAAAAGAGCGTTCCTACGCACCACAAAGTAGTCCGCAAAAGTATATATATTTATCTTTTTTTTAAATAGCTGTTTTGTGCGTAAACGTTGCACAATATTCCAGATGTGTACTGCTGAGAATGATTTACAACTAAAGGAATTAATTGTCGGAAGTTTATGTTTTTATTAATATATGTCAATGCATGTGGTTTGGTGAAAACACGTACATCCGCTGGCAACACTGCTGCAGCGCTCGCTCGGTTTTCTGTGTGATTTTGTTCCCGTAATGGCCGAATCATGTGCAGCGTGCTTCGCTGCTTTCCTCACCGAGTCGTTTCAAAACGTCCTTTCGCAAAGGCACGTTTGGGCGTCAGGCGCGAAAGGTCGTGATGAATGTCTACTTTCAAATTCGACAGGAGACTCCGGCCGCGTCGTACCGCGAATGCGTTGTAAACAAGTAAAGCATCCGGGCCACTACAATTAACTGATACGCGGCGAAATCAGGGCACCCCTTTACCTGCCGATCACGTTCAACGCCGAGAAGCTGGTGGAAAGGCCTGCGCCTCGAGCTCCGGTATATCCAAACAGTACAAGGAAACATCAACGGTCGGGTCATCGGGCACGTTGGAACGTGTACTTACATCTCGAAACTATGCCGAAGTACCGATCGAAAGCTCGGACACAGACGCCAGCGGCCAGCCTACGTACTGACAGCCCCTATGACTAAATTTCAGAACGTGAAAGGGCACGTTTTAAACCTGTAGCAAACGATACCGTTGATACACCCGTAGCAGACGAAATACTCGGCGAGCGTGGGAGGCGCCGACGACCAGCGGCGAAGCGTAGTGATACAAAAGTGCAGGCGAGATCGCGTGACCTGTTGCCGGCGTGTGATTGGCTCCGGCCACACGGAGCTTTGGCTGCGCTCGGACGGAAGCTGAAACGAAGTATAGTATTACCTAAATGAATAACGTTTTATTCACAAGTTCACTTATAGCACTGCATTTTAATGCCGCCTACGTGTATATATTTTTTATTCGTGTGTATTCGTATTTTTCAGGCCGTAACTCTACTGTCTTTGCATGCTGTAAAAAACAAAAACAACAGACGGTTCTTTTTTACGAATTGTATACAACCCAGGGTTCATTCGCACGACATGCAGACCTATTATTTCCTTGATGGCTTTCAGCTCGGGCTTGACTTTCGTGTATATTCTCAGGATATTTTTAATGCACATAGCGTGATGTTCAATTATGATTGAAGCAGATATATTACCAAATTTCATTCTTATCCCCGGTTCACTATGAGGTTTGTCCTTAGGGCCTATATCTTTTTACGGTGGAGCTGTTAAGGGCTATAGTTTCCTCAGGATCGTGTCCGGTACCAAACAAACCTCGACACAACACTCTGCTTGCCACCTTCGCTCATAAGTCGCGGCAAACGTTCCAGCTTCGGAAACCAGACAACTGGCTGCTGCCGTCGCTCATAGATGGCAGCAAAATTTCTTCGGAGGAAGAAGATTGGGAGCGGAACGAGCGGTGATGTGTGCAGCAGCGCCAATGGTTCCGCAACCGCCGCGAGGCCGCTATCGCCATAAAAAGCAACTGCAAAGAAAAAAGTTTTTTTTAACAGCCTAATTGAGACAAGCATGTGAAAAAAAAAAATTCCGACAGAAGAAAAAATTTGTACATCAATATTTATTGCGTGAGACTGATTTTAGTTTGCGGCTATTTCGTCCGTTTTAAATCAGCGCCACGAAGTTGGGATTTCGTTACGTCAATCCCAATCGGCTGGTATACTTCTCATTGGCTAAGAGTTTGATTATATGCCACTCAAAAGGAAATATGCCGCTCAAAAGGAAATTGCAACATATAACAAAGGTTTAACAACCAAGATCTAAGCTGTCAATCAAACTTTTAGCCAATGAAAAGTATACCAGCCGATTGGGATTGACGTCACGAAATCCCAACTTCGTGGCGCGCGATTTAAAACGGACGAAATAGCCGAAAACTAAAATCAGTCTCACGCAATAAATATAGCAGTAATTTTTTTTTCTGGCGGAAAAATTGTTTTCTGACATGCTTGTCCCAATTAGGCTGTTTAAAAAAAATATTTTTTTTTCCTTTGCAGTTACTCTTTAAGTTTCACTGCGCCGAGCGGTTCAGATTCCCTTGCGAAAGATGAGCAGATCGCTCGCCTGGAAAGCCACCGCCGAGAACAGAAACTACAGCTCCGCTGTTCTTCCTTCTTCACCAGAGTGGAAAGGCTAAAAGTTTTCTTCTTAAGCTACTGTTTCGAATTCGGAACACCACTCCCAGAAACACATTTTTGTAGATACTCAGCCACGGAACGTTTATCAAAACTTAGCCAGGCAAGTACAGCAAATGAAGCTGCACCGAACATTGGAAGAAAGAACGCCAAAGGTCAGACAGAAGGTCTGGCTCGAACCGTAGACTACGCACAACCAAATCAGTAGCGTATCTCTGCGGCCAGGGACAAGGAAGCGAAAATCCAGCCCTGCGACTTTACGCTTTAAATTCACAAAACTCGTACATACCATCTCGGTCGTCGTTCCTCACGCCATCCCCCAAATATGTTTCTGGTCAGGCAAGCAGAAAAAGAACAAGAAGCATCTCGAGTTGCGCGACGCGTGTGCGCCCTCCTTACCCGTGCACGCGAGTTGGTAAACGCTTTCAAAAGCACGGATGCGTGAAAACTGCTGTCTTTCTGTAAAAATGTCGCGTAAAAAAAATAAGAAACACACAGGGCACAAGCCATTACTCGCGGACGGTCAACACATCGCGCGTCTCGCCGAAAGCAGCTCCCTTGAAAAGAATCCAAGTGCCGCAGTAGAGAAACGACGTTCAAAGGCGGTCCGTTCGTCTGGCGAGCACGAGCGGTTGGCGTATGGGGCTGAAATGTTGTCCCGAGAACATCGCCGAAAAGAATCAACAACTTTAGCTTGCCCCATCTGTAATGAATTTATGTCCGCGTCTGCGAACAGAAGCAACTCCCCCGAGTGAGGACGAGTGTAGTTCAAAGCGTACAGTATAAGCGACTACGTGGTATAATTACGGATGTCTATCCGCGCCGAAGTTCCTCTTGCTTTAAAAGGAGAGCTCGTTAGTTTTGCTTAATGTACCAGCTTCGTTCGGCCTTGGTATGATAAATTAATGAGAAAAGAAACAGATAGTGTGTCTGCGCCTGTAGCGTACGATTTCAGCAGCAATTGGTGAGCACGCAAGTGGCCATTAAAATGTTAATATTGCGCTGAAGTAAACTGGTGACCCTTCCAAGTTTTATACTTCCACATAATTACAAAACGCCTTACAGTCTTCAGTATTCAGTAAACCTGATCTTACATACATGCCCGTCACAAAAATTTAATTTGTTTCCCGCGGCTGTTGTTATGTAATAGTTTGTTCTGTCCGTTTTGTAGTGACGGCCTGACGTTTCTCCTTTTTAAGAAAAATACGGAAAACGCAGGAAGATCACTTGTAATTCATATAAACGTGAGAGATTGCATCCACTTTGTATGGCACTTCTGAACAAAAATAACAAGGTTTTCGTTATTATAACAATGTTTCCACCAAACCTGTTATATAAGTAGACATTAAAGGAAAAAATACAGACGACCTGACGAACTTTCAACATCGTGGACTTTGATTTGAGGTTTCCACAATCACGTTTCATTAAAGCTAGTTAATTTCAGAAAATGTTCTCCTAAGAATACGTGGGTCTTTACGTTTACAAAATAAAAGACAACATTCGGTAACTATTTCCACCATCCAACCTTTCCATTGAGCTTCACAGAGGCACGCACACAAACAAACGATTTCACCCTCTCCTACTGTTGTGGAAGATGCTTCTGATCTAGTGAGTGGATTCCTCATATGGAACTTCCAGCAATAATATCAATTCGCCACAATAAACAAGGCTCAGAAAACAGAGCCCTTTGAGTTATTTTCTTTGAGTGATGAATCCCTCCCTCACCACACTTTTATTAAGACGTGTTACAACATTGTGACGTGATGGGCTAGTTGGTTTGAGGTGAACATCTTGGGAAGAAACAGCGGCAAAGAAACTTGGACAAGAGTAAAGACAAACACGACAGGATGCTGAACTAACAACTGTTGTTTATTACACAAAATTGTGTAATAAACAACAGTTGTTAGTTCAGCGCCGTCCTGTCGTGTTTGTTCCTTTACTCTTGTCCAAGTTCCTTTGCCGCTGTTTCTTCTCAAGATGTTCATAAGACGTGTTACTTTTCTGTAGTTCGCCGTCCAGCATCTGCAAGCGTGTTCATACTGCATTCATTGCGTTTACTTTTACAGTCAGTGTCTCTTTATTAACCCAGCCGCTAGTAAACACGCGTCCTCAAAATCACTGACAAAGAATTGGTCAAATCATCTGCAGCCTGAAGGATAGATGCATGGATGGTAATGGCTATATCCTTTGTAACGGGCGGCAGCCTGCATCACCTAGCCTAACAGCTTGCGCCAACCAACCCTTCCGTTTTTTTGTGTGTGTTTTGTACGCATGCATTTTGTTAATTTTTCAAAAGAAGTTACTTGGTGTAATAAGCTTATAAATCTGATCGTCACTGAACTTATAACTCATATGTTTATAAGCCAATTTTATTAGACCTAACGCGTTTTTTCATTGTTGCGTTTGTAATTTCTGTTTTTGTAGATTTACTCCATTTCTCCTCGTCTTTCATGGTCGCAGTCTTCAACCACTAAATGTACGTTGCTTAAGTATAGTCCTTTCTTTAAAACCAAATATTTGAAGACACGTTAGTTGTACAATTATTAAAAGAATAAACATACCGCGCGAAAACGAACTTAACTTCAGGACTGCGTGTGTGTTTTCCTGTACACTTCTTGAATATCAAAAATACTGCGGAACAAACTATTTCTGTTCACCACTGGCAATATGCTAAATGAGACTTATGATGTGTCGAGTTTCTTCTGTCTACTTTCTTTTTCATGATTAGTCATACTTCGCTACCTAATTGAAATAAATAAATTAAAAAAGAAGAACACGTCATACCTGTTTGCTTGTGCAGTAACTGGCAGCTCAAGAAGAGCAGAGCGTGGCCAACCCCGTGCATCTCATTAGAACTCCACAGCCAATGAGAATGCACCATTAGCTGATAAGAGCGCCGAAGAACGCCGACAGCAGCGCCACCGCAACGGCGTGATGTCAGAGCCGCGTGTTTGTGCATACACCAACACGCGGCTGTGACGTCACACCGCCAGAGATGGCGCCGCTGCCGTGACGGCGCGCAGGCAGACGCTTTACATAACGCGAACCTTGTTTCTGCGCACGCGCAATGCCGGATGTGGGAAACCACGGGCTTGTTTGTAGACAGCGCATTGACCCATAGGAGTCGGAGGCGGTTGCTGAGCCGACAGTGTACGGAAAAGACGTTGAGTGTGACAACGACTGGCAAGGATGTAACATCCGCCACGCATAAGTTAAACAACACACACAAAAAAATACCTGCGTTAAGAATCGTCCCCTTTAAGATGGAGACCTGGCAAAATAATGACCCTACGTCTAAAAAAAAAAAAAAAACGGTGAAGTCCCGTTTTCGCGGTAAGTGGCCGTTTCCATGACTACCCAATTAAAATCTGGCTTTACTTTTCTTTCCCTCTGAATGTGAATAATAATTGCTACGAGCGTATTTCGAGCGTTCCAAATCAATTATCCACTCTCAGCGAGTATTAACGTTTCCTCACATCCGCGCCAAGCGAGAAAAATAAAAACGAAGAAACAACAGGTAACATGTCTGTTTTAGAATATATTTCATTTCCCCACATGTGCGGTATATTTACTCGTTCGTTTAACAAAGCGAATGAAACTAGGCTATTTGTGATCAAGCTGAATTTGCCCCTAAGCTCGATCTTGAAGTTTTAGGCCAATAAAACGACGACCGTGCTTGATGTCCTGCCTTACCACATGGGGCCCTTATCCACGATTCAGAGGTGAGGAGCGTTATGTTGAATAGGAGGTGCGTGGGACCCCGTACGGTGCGTAATTTTGATAAGCTCTTAGCTATAGTGCGTGTCTGCTGAAGGAGAAATCCGCCAATATTTTAATATTGAAGGAACGATTCTCACAGTATCGTTAACTACGTACATTAAAGATCTAGAGTTCCGCCGGGGTGTCGTTGTAATATTTCGCATGGAGCCAATAGGTAACCCGACCTGCTTTTGTCTCCTGAATTCTTCAAAACAGGATTTCGTTCGTGTCCTATGTGAGCTAACCCAAAGAACTTTCGTCATAACGAGGCACTAAAAGTGATATGATTTGTGTCTTGTTATAGTTTAGCTTTATTTCCAGGACAAACAGAGGTCTAACCAAAAAACTGAACAAGCTCAAATATTTTAATTATTTTTGTGATCGCACGTCCCTTCGCAGTAATGCCATATATACAAGTATTTCTAAATGAATCCTGAAGAAAAAAAAAAAACAATCGCACTCGCTTGTTTCAAAGAGTGAAAGCCTTAATAGTGATCTTGAAGGGATGTACCCACAAAAAGAGGAGCCTCCCAAAAGCGATTCTCACGCTTGCCTTTTGAATCCGTAAGTTACGTTTTGACAAATGAGTCTTCTCCGCCTGAAGCTGGGCTTGGAAGCTTTGCGTAACCAACCGGACTCGTAAAAAAAAAAAATATATATATATATATATATAATGCTCTTTTAAAAAGAAACAAAAATGACGCTGTCGTGTGTTTCTGTTTTTCTGGTGAGAACACACTGCACCCAATCACTACAGGCTATTACGTGGGCACAATTTCGTATTTAACGCGTACAGAGTATTGAGGAGTTTAAATGTTTACCTCTTAGGTCCTTGTCCTGAATGAGAAATGACACGTGTCAACGCGCCCACTCAAATTGCAGAGCACTGGGCTTGTTGTCACGCGGGATTACTTTTATATCTCTCGGGCTTTTTTCCCAAGCCGTACACAAGATGCACGCTAAGCTTACCGTGATGTGAATAAATCATTCAGTGTTTCTGAAGAACCTTAAGGACCGTTCGACTTTTGTTTTTTTAAATACGTACATAATTCTATCTAGGACGTTAGCTAATTTGTCTGGAATAATTAATTGATTTTATTCAATACACAAATACTGTCACTTTCACAAGACGTTTTCTAAGAATTGAGTTGCTGTAGAACGCGCAAATCTCTTCGTTTTTTTTTTTTTACATATAAAGGTTTATTTTATAATTTAGATGGGACTGGAAAATACAAATTATGAACATTATTCATCATCTTCAATCTTTCAAAATCCTGTCTAGCAATTCCCGTTATCTTTGCCGAATAGATTCAGGTAAATCTATATTTTTTTCGCTTTATATATTACGTGATAGTTTTGTGTAAAACCAACAAAATTTAGCCTGAGGTCACTCTAAAAAGGGCCTGCACGTCTACTTACCCGCAAAACGGTCGAAGAGCCAATCTCCGCGATCTACGAATTTAGCTCAGCGGATGATAGGCGGAACATCCGTTTAAACCTAAAAATGAAGTCTGCGCAGTGGCGTTACGCAATGCTAAGTGTCATGCTTGCTCTGGGTGATGACACAGCGCAGAGTTAATTTTGAGGTCTAAACAGATGATGCGCCTATCATTCGCTGAGCTAAATTCGTAGATCGCGGAGGTGTCTTTTCGACTGTTTTGCGGATAAGTAAAAGGGCATGCATTTTTAAGAGAGTGCTTCATGTCTACGTACAAGTACCTTTCGTCAAACGCTTTATAAAACTAGGAGCATCTAAAACAAAACACGACGCGAGGCATTCTTTCTTTCTACGTGTTACAAGATTACAAGACTTTTATTCTAGAATTTACAAATGGCTTTTTGTTTTTAAACGGGCAATTTTATTTTGCTCTTATGAAAGACTCCTGCACGCACATGGCACCACGCTCTTATACCAAGCGAAAATTGTCCACGTTCGTTGAAACAAAATATACATGGAAAGGTGTTTCGGGAGAAAGGGTATTTTTCATTTGGGCACACAAAAAAAACAACAGCAAAAACAAAAACGCGCAGTCCCAATTTGAAAAAGAATTCGCGTAAACGCGCGAGCTTACAAAAACAAAACCGACGCGTTGCATTCGGCATCCGCGCTACAACAGGAAAACGAAAATCACAACCTAACAAATTGAGAACAAGAACAAAAGCGACATGCGTCAGTGTAAATAACCGTAAAAAGCAAAAACAAAAATCACCTTCAAACAAAAAATGTTAAACACGCAGACTTTAAATTTCTAAGGGGATTCCTCAGCGTGGCACGGCGTACCAATGCGGAAATAGTCCGCTGGACCTTTTTTCTGAATGCGAAAACAAAGGGAGAACCGCGCTCAACAGACACCGCCAAAGCGGGACGCAAGACTGTACTCAGAATAAGGCGGAAAGGACGGCGCGTGCGGGCATGTGTGTATCTCGCAGCATCGGGGGCAGATTGTGGGTCTGGAACCCTGGCGATGTTCTGTTGTTTCAGCGACGTACGCCACTTGAATACACACGGCGTAACGTACGGGACTCGAACGCAAACGAGAGGGCGAGCCCTAGGAGGTCTCGCCTCTCGGGTTTCAGGCGGACAAACTCCAGTAAGGCCTTCATAGTCTCGTCGACATGCAGACGCAGACTTGGGGCTATTCAGACGAACCGTCCAAACTTCGTCGATATATAGCATAAAGAAATGGCAAATCTAGGAGTCCACCCGTCTTCAAAAAAAGTTTGAATTAGTTTGCTTTTTTTTTTTAATTGATTGTAAGCCAATTAGTTTTAGATTTTCAGGCTGAAAAAAGCGTATGAACTCTCGCCACCTCGAAAGGAAACGCAATGAGCGATAAATGCCCAGGTGCTTTTGGAGCGGTCAATAAAGGTCCCGTGTCGCTGAATGCAATATATTATTGAGAAAGAATGTGCGGTAGATATAGCATGATGCAAGTCGTTTACTTCGCTTTAATACATTTGCCAGGTCTGCGAACGAAATATCAAAACGTAAAATAAAAGCACACACGTGTAAGTGGCACGCGCAGTTTTGTGTTACTTAACTATGGTTCGTGTGCCTTCTGATCTGAAATTTAAAACAAAAATGAGAACACCATTCTTGCGAAGAAATATGGGATTCAGAACATCAAAACAACGGGCACGGTCTGCAAGTGCCGGGATGGTGTTTAAAAATCGAACACAAAATATGGTATCACGGGGCCAACAAAGTCCCCTGTGGGCTTCGAGATTATTGTCAGCGGGTAAATTCTATACCTTTACCCATACATAACACACCGTCCGTAAGCAAGAGACACGAAAAAATGACTTATCAATCGTGAACATTTCGGAGGGTTTCAGCCTGGACAAACATGGCACAATAACGCTTCCAAGATGTGGTCGATGGAGGATCGATTCTGGAGACCACCATAATAAAAAGAAAATGAAACATTGAAGACGATCGAACGACTTGTGTGCACATAAAAAAGACGGGCGTTCGCTTCGTCACCGTTTGGGATAAGCATGCGACAAACCGCGGTCATTATCTCTAGAACCATCCGTGCAGCACGTGTGAGGTTACTCAAAGGCATCACCGCACGTGTCTGATCTATGACCTATATTTATATATAGGGTATAGATCAGATCACATTTAAAAAAAACTATTTCAGGGCAGTCTGATAAGCTCAGGGCAGTATCTTAAGCTCCGAAGTTTTGTTCCCACTAATACTCATTTTCAGAAAGATGCAGAAACGCGCCGATGTCGTGTTCGCGCTAACACCGTCGGGCACTGTACCTGCGATTTTCCGTACCTGTCTGCGAACGCTCGTGAAAAATTGTATATGCAGTGAGAGACTTGCAAATCTTTGACGCTCAACATGTTCCGGGAAAAGGGTGTTGGGGTAACTGCCGCAAAATTAAAAATTATCTGCTGGAAATTTATATGCTCAAAGAACTACCTTCTTACTCGGGTAAATTATCCTGGACCTATTCATGAGCAGCTTTTCCAATAACAAGCGCCTTTTGTTGCACCGCCTGAAATTAGAGCTTGCTGAGTTTGATGGTGTTTGGAACTTGCGAATCGCGAATGTTGTGCGAATGTTGAAATCGCGAATGTTGTGCGGCAACACAATCATAGAAGGTTGCGTCACATTCGACATAGGCAGCTTACTCAAATGTAACCCTTAGAGATTAATGAGATGGTTGCCTTCCATTTTGGACGCCGTTGCTCCACTTCACCTACGCCTACTACGAACTCAAGAATACCTGACAGTTCTTGGACACTGTGAAAATATGTATAACATAGAGCCTCGTCGTCACTATCTATTCTGCTCCTAAAACCTATGCGATTAAATTTCAAAGACGTAATTTTTGAATTGTGAGACTGCTTCCACAATACGTCGTCAGGAATGCAAATACATGCAGGCTGGACACCAGTGTTGTACACGTTCCTCAAGAAGAGGAACGAAAGGTCGTTCCTCGTTCCTTCAGATTTTTGGAACGCGTCTCGTTACAAGTTCCATCGGATGGAAAGGAACTCGTTCCCGTACAGCGAAAAATGTAACGTATCGTTCCATATACGTTACATTTGTATTTTCGCTAATTACCATATTTAATTATATCAAACAAAGTTTTTTTTTCTTATCTATCCTATCAAAAAGGTAACATACAAATTTCAATGCCTTGATGGAAGGAGCTAGAGACAAAAAAATAAAGCAAAGCCAAGCAAGGTTCTATTTGCTTATTCATCTTAAAAATCCAAGTACTCATATCCATGTTTGTGGTGGGCGATTCAGACGAGCCAAATGTACAGTTCGCCGGGAAATAGGAGCGGAGTCACTTCATTATTCTTACAGCGTTACCCCATAGTTGCACGTAAGGTTTTACAACCTTCCACGTTTAATCTAACAAAAGTCCTTTGTTGGAACTTAACAATAGTTGCTTTTCGATGCTGCTGTCCGGCAAGACGATACGTAACATGAATGCAAAATAACAAACCATTAACCGATAGATA
>JAZHYW010005451.1:0-30819 GCA_037355805.1 Ixodes ricinus
TCTTTTTTACTTCATCGATTCATTATGCTCAGTGTTGTATGAAACAGCGTTCCAAGGAACGACGTCTCGCACGTTCTGTTTTGCGTCGCTGGAACTGGAACGGGAACTCCTCATGTTTTCGAGGAAACGGCGGTAAAAACAGTGTTGTTTTTTTTTCTTTAATTTTGCCAATATTTTCACGAACGAAGGTGACACGAAGACGAGCAGTAAACTGAAAAATAAAGGTTTAATGGGCGAACTTGTGCCAACCAAAAATAAGTAAAGAACGAAAGAGCGTCGAGGTAGCAGAAAACAGGCGGCGATTCGGCGGCGACAACAGAGAGCACGAGCGAGACTGACTCGACAAGGTCGCGGGCAGCTGCTTATCTAGAGTGCGTCGTTATCTCGAAAGTTCGGCAAAGAAAGTTCGAGCGTCGCGCGCTCGGGGCGAGGATGAACTGGCACTTTCGAGAACAACAAAGCAAAGGGAAAGTTACAACTAGTGCGAGAATGAATGGGAATCTTCTAGAAGACCGTGACCGAGCGTTGCTTTCTCGGCTCTGCGGGCGGCATTATCCCCCCTTTTAAAAGTGCATCGTCCCGATGCAACGTGAAAGGAAAACAGAAATGGCTAAAAAATTTACGGTGAAACGAAATAAACATGCAGTATCGCAATCCTATCGTGCGTAGAACGGCTTGAGTCGAACGACGTGGACGACTTCGGGTCGTGGCTGGCGGCGTCCTGATGGTCGGGTTCCGTCGGGGAGCACCTCGTAGTTCAAGTCCCCAAGGCGGCGGATGACCTTGTAGGGTCCGAAGTAGCGTTTTAACAGTTTTTCGCTGAGTCCGCGGCGGCGAATGGGCGTCCACACCCACACCCTGTCTCCGGGCTGGAACTCCACGTCGCGGCGACGAAGGTTGTACCGGCCAGCGTCCACACGTTGCTGGTCCTTTATTCGAAGACGGGCTAGCTGGCGTACTTCTTCTGCTCGTTGGGTGACCAGCTGGGCGTCGTCGGTGCCGTCGTCCGTCGGGTCGTGGGGCAGCATGGCGTCGAGCATCGTCGTCACCTTTCTGCCGTGCACCAGCTGAAAAGGTGTAATCCCAGTCGTTTCTTGAACTGCCGTGTTGTACGCGAACGTGACGTAGGGCAACACTTCATCCCACGTCTTGTGTTCCACGTCCACGTACATCGAAATCATGTCGGCGATGGTCTTGTTTAGTCGCTCCGTCAGCCCGTTGGTCTGCGGGTGGTATGCCGTGGTCCGGCGGTGGTCGGTGTGGCTCAGGCGGAGTATCTCTTGTGTCAGTTGCGCCATGAACGAGGATCCTCGGTCCGTAATCAGGACTTGGGGAGCGCCGTGTCGGAGGACAATAGACTCCACGAAGAACTTGGCTACTTCCACGGCGGTCCCCGACGGGAGTGCTTTTGTCTCGGCGTACCTGGTGAGATAATCAGTTGCCACGATTATCCAACGGTTTCCCTGCGTCGACGGCGGGAAAGGTCCGAGAAGATCCATTCCAATCTGCTGGAATGGTGCAGTCGGGGGCGCGATCGGTTGCAGGAGACCTGCCGGCTTCGTCGGTGGTTTCTTGCGTCGTTGGCATTCGTGGCACGAACGGACGTAGAGGTGGACAGTCTTCGGGAGCTTGGGCCAGTAGTATTTTTCTCGGATCCGTGCAAGAGTCCTACTGTAGCCAAGGTGACCAGATGTTGGGTCGTCGTGGCAGGCTTGGAAGATCTCTTCTCGAAGACTAGCAGGAATCACCAGGAGCCACGTCGAGTTGTTGTCCCCGAAGTTCTCTTTATAGAGGATACCTCTCCGGACGGCGAATCTTGGCAGGTCACGTGAGAAGACTCGGGGAATCGTACCCCCTCGTCCTTCCAAATGGTCGATCAATGCGCGCAGTTCAGGATCGTCCCGCTGGAGCGCTGCCATACCGTGAATGCTCACTGCGCCAAGAAAGTGATCGTCGTCGTCGTCGTCGTCGTCTTTGGTACAGCTGGTAGCTGACTCGACGGGGGCTCTGGACAGGCAGTCGGCGTCGCTGTGTTTTCGGCCTGACTTGTAGACCACGGTCACGTCGTACTCTTGCAGTCGTAGACTCCACCGAGCGAGGCGTCCCGATGGGTCCTTCAGGCTCGCTAACCAACACAGCGAGTGGTGGTCGGTGACCACTCGAAAAGGAGTCCCGTACAAGTACGGGCGGAATTTCGTGATGGCCCAGACGACGGCCAGACATTCCTTCTCGGTCGTCGAGTAATTGCGTTCCGCGTTCGACAGCGTTCGGCTAGCGTACGCGATCACGCGCTCCGCACCGTCTTGTCGTTGGACCAGTACCGCTCCGAGTCCTGTATTACTGGCGTCCGTGTGAACTTCCGTTTCGGCTGATTGGTCGAAGTGGCCGAGAATCGGTGGTGACTGGAGCCGTCGCTTGAGTTCATCGAATGCCTGTTGTTGTTCTCCACCCCATTGGAAGTTCACGGCGTCTTTCGTAAGGTGCGTGAGCGGCGCAGAAAGCTTGGCGAAATCCTGAACGAATCGCCGGTAGTATGCGCAAAGTCCAAGGAATCTTCGGACGGCCTTTTTGTCGGTGGGCGGCGGAAAGGCAGCTACGGCGCGAGTTTTCTCAGGGTCAGGACTTACACCTTCGTTGCTCACAACGTGGCCCAGGAACTTCAGTTCGCCGTAGGCAAACCGGCACTTCGTCGGCTTCAGGGTGAGTCCTGCGGTCCTGATAGCCTCAAGAACGGCTCGAAGGCGTCGCAAATGCTCGTCGAAGTTGGCGGAGAATACCACGACGTCGTCGAGGTAAACGAGACATGTCTGCCACTTGAGGCCTGCCAGGACGGTGTCCATGACACGTTGGAACGTTGCCGGCGCTGTGCAGAGTCCGAAGGGCATCACCTTGAACTCATACAGTCCGTCGGGCGTGACGAAGGCAGTCTTTTCTCGGTCCCGTTCGTCGACTTCGATCTGCCAGTAGCCACTCTTAAGGTCCATCGACGAAAAGTACCGTGAGTGGCGCAGCCGGTCCAGCGTGTCGTCGATGCGGGGGAGCGGATACACGTCTTTCTTCGTCACCGCGTTGAGCCGCCGGTAGTCAACGCAGAATCGAAGCGTTCCGTCCTTCTTCTTCACCAGTACGACTGGAGAGGCCCACGGGCTGCTCGAAGGCTGAATTATGTCGTCGTTGAGCATCTCTTGTACCTGTTCTTGAATTGCCTCTCGTTCTTTTGGGGAGACCCGGTACGGCGGCCGATGCACCGGGAGCGCTTCCTCGTTGGTAACGATGCGGTGTTTCGCCACTGTTGTCTGGCGCACCCTCGACGTCGTCGCAAAGCAGTCGCCGAACTCGGCGAGGAGGTCTCCGAGCTGTCGTCGTTCCGTGGCACTGAGCTTGGGGTTAACGACGAGCTGCGGCGGTGGTGTACTGTGTGGCTGACATGGCGAGGGCTCGTCGGAGATCGCGGCGATTTCGGCGTCGGCCCGGAGTTCCTCAACGTGTCCTACAGCGGCACCTTTCGTGAGGTGCTGCGCCTCCGGTCGAAAGTTCGTCACGAAGACCACAGTACGTCCATCCTGCAGCTCCGTTACGCCCCTTGCGACGCCTATTCCTCTTCCGAGAAGCAGTTGGACGCTGCCCTCCAGAAGGACTTTCCCGCGGGCAACTGCATCGGTCACGACGGGCACCAGAACACTCGACCGTGGCGGCAGGTTCACGTGGTCCGCAATGACTCGGACGGCGGCTGGCGTCGTTTTGGATCCCTCCGGAGGTAGCACGGGCTTTCGCAGCGTCAACCTGTTTGCTCCAAGGTCGATCACGGCACCGTACTCACAGAGGAAGTCCATGCCAAGGATGACGTCTCTCGAACAGTCCTTCAGGACGACGAATTTCACGGGGCAGGTCTCTCCGTGGATGTCCACGCGCGCAGTACACCTTCCCACTGGTGTGATGAGATGTCCGCCGGCGGTTCGTATTTTCGGGCCATCCCACGGCGTCATCACTTTCCGAAGGCGGCGAGAGAGCTTCCCACTTAAAACGGAATAGTCTGCTCCGGTGTCGACGAGTGCCTTCGCGTCGTAGCCGTCGATGGTAACGTCGAGGTTATTCGACACCGTCGCAGAACCGTCGTTCCTATGCGTCTCGTCGCTGGTGTGGGAGCCCTCCGGCGTTTGTGGAGGATATTGGCGTCGTTCGTCATCGGCAATACCACCTCCCGGTATTGCCGCACTCAGTTTTCCCGGCGAGGCAGGGGGACAGGCTTTCTCGGCGGGACCTACGATGAGGCGATGCAGGGCGTTGTGGTGACGGCGATCGGAAACCGCGGCGGGGAGACGGTCCTGGGGATGGCGACCGGCGGAGGTATTCGGCGATGTCCCGGGGTCGCTCGCCGTAGCGTGGTCGCGGGTCGTCGGGGTGGAAGCCGCGTAGCCCCAGCTGCCGGTACGGGCAACGGCGGTAGACATGGTCGGCTTCCCCGCAATGGTAACAAAGCGGGCGTCGGTCGGCCGTTCGCCACACGTCGGTTTTTCTCGGCGAGGGTCTCTCCGGGCGGACGTGCTGGACTTGTTCTTGGCGTCGAGGGTTTTGCGGCGTTGGATTGTCCCGGCGAGATGACGCCTGGTATTGACGGGCAACAGGCGGTGGGCGGCGGGCTACAGCGGCGTAGCTGAGCGTCGGCTCCTCTTGCGCCACCACGGTGCCGGGAACCTCTGGCCGGAGTGTCCGGTGAATTTCTTCATGGACAGCCTCAGCGATGGAGAGAGATGCCGGAGGAATGGCCGCAGGTAGCAACTTCTGGAGCTCCTCCCGGACGACGTCGCGGATAACCTCACGGATGTCCCGGGTACGGGCGCCGATGTCGTCGTTAAGCAGCGTGGAGGAAACGACGCCGGGATGTCGTTGGTAGTAGGAGGCGCGTGCTTGGAGGGCGCGCTCCATGTTCGTTGCCTCCGTGACAAACGCTTCGACGGTGGTCGGCGGGTTGCGGACGAGGGCCCCAAAGATGTCGTCCCTCACCCCGCGCATGAGGACACACAGCTTCTTGTCATCGGTGGCTTGTGGGTCGGCACGCGCGCTCAGACGCAGGACGTCTTGAACGAAGCTGGTGACGCTTTCGTTGGGGCCTTGCGTCCTCGTCCGAAGGAGGTCTTCGGCTCTCTCCCTTCGGTGCTGACTGGCGAACGTCCCTCGGAGCTCTCCTTTCAGCTGGTCCCATGACGTAATCGAGGTTTCACGATTCTCGAACCAGTGTCGCGCCGTTCCCTCGAGGAAAAATAGACGTTTTGCAGACGCTGTTCCTGAGTCCATTGGTTGTGCAGCGCCACCCGTTCGTATTGCTGCAACCAATCTTCGACGTCTTCGTAGATCTCGCCGTGGAAGGTCGTCGGTGTACGAGGGGCGACGGGCAGGTAGACGACGGGGGCGGCGGTCGGGGTCTGCGACGACTGGGGGTTCATTGTCAGCTTCGTCGACTGGTTGGTCTTTTTCGGCAGTAGACCAAATTCCGGGGGCAACCCTTGATCACGGCGGCTTCCTCGGGTCTCGGTCGTCTCCACGTACGGTCTTCTTAAGCCGGGGACTTGACTTGTGCTGCGAAGCCTCGGAGGGGTACGCTTTATGGGCTGCGGTACCCCGCACCTCCACCAGAAATGTCACGAACGAAGGTGACACGAAGACGAGCAGTAAACTGAAAAATAAAGGTTTAATGGGCGAACTTGTGCCAACCAAAAATAAGTAAAGAATTAAAGAGCGTCGAGGTAGCAGAAAGCGGCGATTCGGCGGCGACAACAGAGAGCACGAGCGAGACTGACTCGACAAGGTCGCGGGCAGCTGCTTATCTAGAGTGCGTCGTTATCTCGAAAGTTCGGCAAAGAAAGTTCGAGCGTCGCGCGCTCGGGGCGAGGATGAACTGGCACTTTCGAGAACAACAAAGCAAAGGGAAAGTTACAACTAGTGCGAGAATGAATGGGAATCTTCTAGAAGACCGTGACCGAGCGTTGCTTTCTCGGCTCTGCGGGCGGCAATATTTAGTACGTGTTTAGGCTTTTTATTGGCGTCTATTTCAAGCGTCGACCTCAAGGGACGGGGAAGTGTGTGATTTTCGAAAACAAAGAACTGGAACAAACGTGATTCTGGCGACTCGACAGGTAAGTTCGATGGGGATACTTTCACTTGTTTCTTTTATTTTATTTTCAAATTATCGAGCACAATAATTTGTGAAAGCTCGCAAAGGTAACGCCAATGTAACGACCCGTTCTGATCTTAGAAAAGTAACGGGAATGCGTTCCAAGGTTGAGAAGGAACGAGAAACGAACTTTCGTTCCGGTTTTGGAGGAACATGCACAACATTTTTGCCCCCTTTCAGTTAAAGGGGCAGTGTAACGATATTCAGCTGAAATATTTTTCACTTTACACAAGCTTACTAGAACTAGAGGGATTAGAGTACGTTTCGCAAGCGACGCCAACGAACAGGAAGCCTCCTTGTCGCGATGTATTTTCAAGGACAAAAGCGTACTTTTCGTGCGGTTTCTTCTTCGCCAGACAAAATTACGTAGCCAGGACCAAATTAAGGAATTTTGGGTCGCTGGGTTAAGGCAGTTTATGAAATGATGGTAATAGTACTGAATAAGATGACAATGGTGGTGGTAGTAACGACAAAGACGGCATTATTTATATTTGACCACCTTATAAATATACAAATATCGTTCATTTTATGATACATCATAGAAGGGTTTTTTTTGTCGGTAGATTCCATGGTTAGAAAATTCAGACTTCACTGGGTAGAAATGAAGCAGATGCAGTTGTGGATACGAGGCTGTTCAGGAAATAGTCAATCATTCCCTAAGAACGTGAAGCAATGAGCGATGAAGGAAAATGTTAAGAAGTGTCGCGCACATTGAGCAGCGACATGGCCTCGTAAACTTCCGCTTAGAAGTTCAAAATTATGACTCCGCGTTGCTACGAACTTGTTTGGCCAGGTCTACAACCTTATTTATGCAGTACGTGTCTCTGCCGGCTTGCATAAATTTATCATGACGTTCAGTTAGAGAGATGGCACACATGACCCCCTTGACGTCGGGTGACATGATGGCTTGGGCACAAATTGCAGTAGACAATAACCGATAGTATAACCGCAAAATTCCCCTTACAACAAAGAAACAAAGAATATCGCAGCTCCTAAAGACATGCCTCGCGAGTCACAACTCAAAAACTGCCCCGAGAATATAAACGTTTTCAGTCAGCTGTGCATGGGCGCCGCCATAACCGACATTCAGTTTTTGTTTCCTCTTATTCCGTTGGCTTCACATCGTCATTGCCACAACAGGACAGGTTATTACCACTTTAGGTGCTACTGTGTCATTCTCCCTAGCATAGGTTTTTGTGGAGGCTCGTCAACTCACGCTTCAGTGGCTTGGCATTTCGGTAAGTGACACAGAAAACAAATTAATCTCGGTGGTTAAAGTAATTAGGACTCAAACCGCTTCGTGCACTCTTTTCTAATACCTGAACTATCGTGTTCCAAACTAACAGACTTCTACATTAAAATAATAAAAGAAAAATTTGAGCCTGAATGCGATTGCAATATAGCAACCACAGTCATTTCTCATGAAAATCAAGGATATATCTTTAAGCTCCTCTCCTACATGCTGTCCACTTTAAAGGGAAAATGTTTTCATTTGTTCTTGAAGTGGTCTTGTATCTTTTAATTGCAGTAATTAAGAACTTTTTTAGTCATTTGGACGTAATATTCTAGGCTAATAATAATATATCCTACCTCAGAGGCTCGTAAAAACTTCCAGCGATCATATCACTCGATGGCACGAAACGTGTTGTCTCGCACTGGCAGACCAGACGCAGGCCCAGAAGAAGTTGCTTGCAGTCACTGCCTCTCGAAAACTTTTAGGGGACATCTAAGAGCCTGCTCATTGGAATGCCTGTTAGTGGTTAGAAAAGTATGGCTTCGTGAGGATCACCGATATTTATTTTCGCTTGTTTTAAACTTATTGTTTCGGAGGAGGCTTTCCAAGGGGAACTTTGCTAAAACACCAAAAATTAACCAAAAATTATATTTAGCATATATGTTGCTCGTGTAGCCTTTGGCAACACTTGCCTTACAACTAGATATGTAAAATTTCCGCAAATGTTAAAGGTAAAAAAAAACGACAAAAAAAAGTTTTTTTTCTGAAATTTTGGAAACATTCAAAACATTATCTCAACAGCTATAATTCAGTAATGATTCGAAATATATCGACAAAGGTCAACAACCTTAAGATATTTCCGCCAATTTTACGGTGGATTATTATATTATATCAATTTTTTAACGTTTACGACAACTTTTGTCAATTTAGCTCAGCTTTGAGTACTCATCTGGCAACAACCGATAGCACCTACGCAGTTATTCGTTCCCGCCGTTAGTGCCGTTTAGGCCGTTAGTGCCGTTCGCGCTCTCGACGGGCAGCCGGAGGGGCCAGATCACTTTAGCTTTCCGAGCCCCGTAGCGAAATTCAGGAGCATGGTACTCGGGTGTGGACACTGGCCGTGGACCGTGGATCTGTCAAAAGTGTGTGCAGTGCGCCGTGGAGAGGCCAACCAGGGCAGCTATATCGCTTTAGCTTCCCTAGCGCCGTTTCCGAAACCTCACGCGCATCGTTCTCGGGTATGGACTTTCGCCGTGGATCCGTCAAAACTGTGCGCTGTGCGCCATGGTGAGGCCGCGCTCCAACGTTCGGGGAAACTTTGACGTGCTAATCAGTGGTAAGGGGCCAACGGTTTGCAGATTTTGCTGTGCCAAATACGAATTTCTCAACGCAACCCGCTTGCGGCAGCACATCGCAAGGTGTCCGAAGTGCCCCCCGGATATCAGGTCTGCAGCACCGGACGACCCGACAAGATCAGAGTCTGGGGCATGTCGGTCCAGGAGCCCATCTGTGGAAGTTTTACGATCAGAACGTGCACCTGTGGAAAATGAAAGCCCAAACTCTCAAAATCAGGCCGACAGGTATGTCAAGCAGCGAACTTCTATAGAAGCGTTCGTTGACAGAATGACGCAAGAGTGTCAAAGCAAGCTTGATGAGGCAATGGCTCGAGCGATATATGCCAGTGGAACGCCTTTATCAGTTACGGAAAACAGATACTGGCGAGAAGCGCTCAAGCTCCTCAGGCCCACATTCGTGCCGCCTTCCAGGCATTCTTTAGGTGGACGACTCTTGGAGGCCGAGTATGCCCGAGTGATGACGCAGGTGGAAGAGAAAGTCAACGCCGCTCTTTGCGTCACTGTACTCACAGACAGCTGGACCAATGTATGGGGCGAGAGCATCTTGAACTTTGTGGTGGCTACACACAAGCCTATTTTCTACAGCGCCGCGGAGACGGAAGATCACAGGCAGACAGGAGACTACATCGCGAGAAAGATTTCGAAGGTTGTGGAGAAAATTGGAACCGACAAGGTTTTCGCTCTTGTTACCGACAATGCAAGCAACATGAAGGCCGCGTGGATATTTGTCAGTCTGCGCTATTCTAGCATCTCTACTCTTGGATGCTGTGCTCATGGACTAAACTTGATGCTGTTGGACATGCTCAAACTGGTGACATTGCAAGAAGTTTGCAAAAGGTTCAAGGCTGTAATCAAGCATGTCAGAAAGCGCTCACGTGGTTGCGGCTCACTTTGCTAAGAGGCAAGAAGAGTGCTATGCTGGAAACCAGACCACATTAAAACAACCTGCTGAAACTAGCTGGACGGGGATTTTGATGTCACTGGAAGACCTACTGAAGAACAAAGACGATTTACAGAAAACTAGGATCGCTGCGGGAGCTTCATATGAACAGGGAAATAAGAACAACGATATTTAATGAAATCTACTTTTGGCGAGATGTGCAAAAGCACCTTCCACGTGTCGCAAGCCCAAGTTGCCCGTGTTATTGCCAATGGTGCGTCAGACACTGCTGTTCTCTCAGACGTCCATGAGATCCTGTTCAAAGTAACAAGACAAATCGAAGAGGCCCTTCCAAACTCTGCTTTGACAGCGGGCGAAAAGGAAAAAGTAGCTGAAAGTCTGCTTGAGCGACGCAACATTATTTGTCACTCAGCACATGCGGCCGCAAATTTGCTCAACCCGAAGCTCAAAGGGCGGTGCTTAAGTGAAGAAGAGGTATGCCACGCGAATGGACTACATCACAAAGACGGCAGAGAGGATGTGCCTCGATGCGGGAAAAGTGATGTCAAATCTCGCCGAATACCGGATCCTGTCAGGTGCTTGGTCGAGGAAGGTATTGGAGGGCTCAGCGAAGCATATTCCACCGTCCACGGGGTGGCAAGGGCTGTGTGCCTCTGAATCCTTGACACCAATTGCTTGTCGCCTTCTTCGAGTTCCACAATCCTCCGCTTAGTGCCAACGAAACTGGTCGAAGTTCAGCGGTGTCCACACCAAGAGTAGGAACCGACTCAAAGGACACAGAGTGCAAAAGTTGGTGTTTGTTCGCTCCAATCTCGAGCTGAGGAGCCCTGATCTGAAATGCGACGACGGAGATGACTTAAGCATGGTGTCAGAGTAGCCATAACTAACACACTGCTTTGGAACATCCGTCCTAATATACAGAATATATATAGGTAGCGCGTGCATATATACCTCGTCCAATGTTGGCTTTAAGTTTGGTCCTGTACTCTTTAATGCAGAACTAGTTGTACCCTTACAAGGGAAAAGGGTCACGACAAAATACATCAATGTTGTTAAACTTCACTGCCTTTTTAATATGATTATTTAAGGTGGCATTAAAACATGGCTTTACCTTAATTATAGCACATACAGCAATTCCTTTCTTCAATGGTTGACATGCGACTGTATCTCGTCAATCAGTTGTTGTGTTACTTAAAGCTATGTTCATGCTGGTGCGGTAGTGGAGACTCGGCTGTGAGTCTAAGAGTCTCATATATTGATTCATTGACCAAGAAACACGCCATACATGACTTAGAAACACAGCCTCATCACACGCGTACACACTACACCAACAAATTTGGACAGCACTGTAATTTCTCCTCCATATAAAGCGTTCATCAAAGTCTTAAATATTTATAGCCATACTTAACAGTAAAGCAACGGTCATTCGGGATGGTTGGTGCATAGTTTTTAGACAATGCAAACGGTGCAACGACGGGGCAAGGAGGCAGACAACCCGAGGTGCTTGTGTTTCCTCATTTGCCCCGTCGTCACGCTGTTCTGTTTTCTTAGGGGCTGAAAGATGTATTATGCTTAGTATAGCGTGACTTAGCTTCAGCCTGCTCTGCCGACAAAACTCAATTCAGAGGTGCTTGATGACTATTTTCCCTTTCGGTGGGGTCAGTGATATTAATTTTAACGTTCGTTGCAGAAGTGTGCTTAATAGGTTTGTTTATACTTAAAAAACTTGGGTTCCAGTTTTTATTTTTTCGAATACTATATTGGAGAAAATACCAGAACAAAAAAAACAGTTATTCCCAAAATTTTCGGTTTACTTTTCTGAGCCCTCGTATCACTTCCAACTCACCATTGTCCGTAAAACACGTCGAGGGGGCCCCAGTTCAATAGTCTCTTTATAGAAGATACCTCAACTGGACCGCTAGCGTCGACAGCTTTGCTCCTTCCCACAAAGAGGGTGGGAAGTAACGCTTACACTTAGTTCCTCTAGCAGTCTTTTACAACGCACTCACAAACACCAACTCGTCTGGAGAATGGAACTTCACAGAATTCCTGTTTCACCGTTCAAAAAAAAAAGGAAAAAAGGGGAAAGGGGGTGGAGGACATTAGAAAGCCAGAGCCCAGAGGCTCCGGTGAGTTTTGTTCCTCCTTTAGGTCTGAGCTGTTTATTTATTTATTTAATATACCCTCAGAGCCAAAGGCATTAGAGAAGGGAGTGGATACAATGTATTGTCACGAATGACAAAATGACGAAAGCAAGAATAACTGAGGAAACTGAAACGTTTAATGGGGAGCACTTGTGTTCAAGACAAAAAGGAAACAAATATAACAACAGAGTGTCGCGGGTGTTGAAGTCGGCGTAACAGCAGGATCGAACGCTGGGGCGAGACTGACTGCGGCTCGCCACGCGGAGCCCCTTATGTACCCGCGTTGGATACTGGAACAGTCGGCGTAGAAGGTTCGGCGACTAGAACATTCGGACCTCGAACAAGCAAGAGGGTTCTCGAATTTACCAAAACATTAAACTGAAAGAATAAATAAAATATGCGTAACTCCCAGGAATCGAACCCTTGGCCTCCGCGCGATAGTGAAACGCGGTAACCCCTTGGGTACGCACGCGCTCGCTCGCCGACGCGCGTGGTATCATTTAGTATAGGTAAAAAAAATGCAGTGATTATTAGTACAGTAAATTGAATCCTACTTATACAATATTAGCTAGGGCGTTCTTGAACTGCTGGTGATCCTCGATTGTTGCTGTTGGGGCAGAAAGGCCATTCCACTCCACTGATGTACTAGGAAAAAGAAGGATTGAAAAAAAGCATTAGTTCTACAACGATAGAATCCCGACTTTATGAACATGACTCCAATCGAGATATTCCGGGGGGGGGGGGTAAAAATCTGTTTAGCGCGCAAGAAAGGATGGATAAACGGTTTATGGAAGAGGCAGAGACGAGAGGTTAATACGAATAATCGTTTTATTCCCTTGAGAAAAAGACACTTTACAGTAACTGGCCCACAAAAGCAAAGAGGATTGCTTGTCCGTGGGACCAGGCAGACCAAAACCTTAACAAATAAAAGGAATAGAACACAGTATTACAAGTAACACTATAAATAAAGAAATTAAACAAAATTGTAAAACACAGCAATATTTGCGCCATGTAAATGAAACTACTCTCCACATGAAAATCAAACAAATCGCTGAACACTGAAATACTAACAAATTCTAAACACCGTACGACCTTACGTGAAACATACCATAATAGACAATGATTGAAAACCAACATCGCATAACACAGAAATGACTCAGGAAAAAACACACTAAACAACAGGGAAATCAGGTTTTACACTCTAGACACCATTTCTTAAGAGCTTTCTTTGCCGTTCGCATGGATGATATACCAATCAAATTATCGGGTAATTTATTAAAAAGGAAGGGATATAATGCCGTTTCATTCTCTTTCCGTAGTTTGTAAATATTCTGGGTATTACGTACCTTTCAGTGCATCTCAGATTTCTCTTTTTGACCTCAATTTTCGAGCTGTTATCGTAGTAATGCCGTGTTAATATTACATATTCATACAGTTTAGAAAAAGACATTATATTTAGTTCATTCATTTTCATATCTATTACTAGGTTATCATATCTAGTTCCATACGCAACGTTACTCGCGATCTGTTTAAGTAGTCTATCTATTCCTAGTTTTTTATTTCCTGCACATTGACCGAAAACAGTGATACCGTATCGCAAGATCGACTCTCCTAAGGCCATAAAAACAGTTTTACGAACATTTATACCACAAACGCTCTTTAACCGGTAAAGATACGCTGATACTACGCGAAGCCTTTTTTTAATAAATTCTATGTGATGGTTCCATAAAATATGTTCGTCAAAAAATATGCCTAAGTACTTTACAGACTGTTCGTATGGAAGTGCTATACTTTTGCAAGAGTTGCCATGCCCCGAATTTAAATAAATGCCTGCCGTAAGCTTCACCTGTTTATGGGGGTTACGGAAACACACAAGTTTTGTTTTGTTGCTATTTACTGAAATAATATTGTCAGAAAACCACTGCAATAACATGTCCACGTCCTTTTGAAATATTGGAATTGCGTTTTCGTATATGTCATATGGTAATAGTAGAACCGTATCGTCTGCATATAAAAAGATTCTAGACTGTAGCGGTAAAAGACTTAACTCATTTATGTAAATATTAAACAGCAACGGGCCCAAAGTGCTCCCTTGAGGTACACCGCACTGAACCCGAGTTTTAGCACTTACACAATTGTCTATTTTCACCAATTGAAATCTGTCAGTGAGGTAGTCATGGAAAAAATCATAAAATGGTCCTCTAAAGCCTATTCTTTCAAGTTTTTCTAAAAGTAACGCATGATCGATGGTATCGAAAGCTTTCGATAAATCTAAGAATAAGGCCAGAGCAATTTTATTGTTATCTAATGTATCGTTGATGCAGTCAGAAAAATCCTCCAAAAGTGCTGTTGTGCTTTTATTTTTCCTAAAACCATACTGCGAATCAGTAATAAGGGAAAATTTTTCACAGAAGGTATTCATATTTATCTGAATCCATTTTTCCATGATATGTGAAATTACTGGCAATATTGATATTGGTCGGTAACTCCCTAAGTCCTTCTTATTACCGCCTTTGTAAAGAGGCCTAATTACTGCCACTTTTAGCTCTTTTGGAATTTTTCCTGTAGTAAGAGAACCGTTAATTATTTTAAGTAATACTTGTTTGAGATTATCTATATTGTAACGTAAATCTCGCACACGTATTTTGTCTATACCTGGTGACTTTGTTATGGACATAGAATTTATGATGGTTACAAGATCATCCTCACACATTAGAGGCAAATATGCCGAGTTTTTGTTACTGAACTTGGGAGCGTTATTTTTTGTTTTTACTGGTATAATTTTATCTCTTAATTCTTTAACACCACTGATAAAAGAATTATTAAAAGAGTCTGCTAACATAGTGTAGTCATCAGCATCGGGGAAATGCTTCTTGATTGTATTGTCAATATTATTTTTTTCTTCCTTCCAATTAACTGATTAACAAGATTCCAGGTTTCCGCTGAGTTTTTTACCGACTGGCTAAATTTGGTCATGTAATGCTTCCTTTTTGCCAATCGAATTTTAGCTGTTAGTTTATTGCGCACTTCACGAAACTCCTTATTTAAAAGCACGTCTTCAGGTTTCAATTTACATCTCCTCCATAGGCTGTCCTTAGTGTGACATAATTCCAAGATTTCTTCGGTAATCCACACATTTTCTGGTCTTCGCTGTCTGATTTTTACTTTCCTTTTCGATTTTTGGTATATATTCTGAAGTATGTCTACCAAAGTATTATATGCTGAAATATGGTCCAGGGATAGTAACAAATTCCAATCATATGTTCTAATTAACTGATCAATTTTGTTGTTATCTAAAATTATTCTCCACCCGTCACTTGCCACTAAACAGTCAGTTTGCCTTTCACCCCATATCAACAATGCAGTAAAGTAATGATCTGCAACTTTTTCTCTGATGACGCCAGATAGCATATGCAAGTTACTGACTCTGGTAACTATATGATCTATACACGTTTTTGTAATTTTATCGCCATAATATTCTTCTCTAGTGAAGTCATGTATTACATTTTCTAGCCCAAAAGAAGAGAGAGTGTCAAGATAACTCGAGACTCCGTATTTAGCCTCCTTGGAAACATCAATATTAATATCACCGGCAAGAACAAAATATTTATTGTTATTGAATTTACTAAATAGAGCAGACAATTCTTCGATGAACAGATTAATGTTGGAGCTCGGTGGCCTATACACAGCACAGACAATGTAAGAGAAGACGCTTTTGTGGATGGATACAACACATGCTTCTGAATGTTCCAATGAAATGTCAAGTCTATTCGATATACACTTGTCGTTTACAAACATAATTAGTCCACCACCCTTCCTTTTTTCTCGACATAAATAATATACATAAAAGCCATCTAAGGTGAACGTTTTGCATACTGTTTCTTCTACATTAATCTCAGTTAAAATAAGCACGTCCAAGGAAGATAATCTTTCTGATAACAGCACCATAAGTTGATCCCAGTGTTTATTTAAACTCCTAACATTTATGTGCAGTAAGTTTAACTTTATTTCACCAAATTCTTCTTCCCTTAAGACTCGCTTTGTGTGCAAGTCCCAGAGTTTAAATGAATCAAATGAACTCTCCATGATTACCTAATTTTTTCTAAGTCACTTTCGTCCTCGATGTGAATAACAGCTGAACCCTCTTTTTGCCGTACAAAAATCTTCCCGTTTCTGGTCCACACAAACTTGTAGGTCTTTTCTTTAGCACGGTTCTTAGCTTGCCATAACAAATTCTTGTTACGCCTTGTCAAGTTTTCATTGATATAAATCTGTTCGTTCCTCAGTGCCACTCTTTTTTGAATCCAGATGTCTCTCATTTTCCTTTCCGTGAACCTTACCAACAAAGGGGGTGTTTTACCTTCCTTTGTTCTAAGCCTGTGAACTGCCTCAACGGCTTCATCTGTTAGTTCGGGGAGTTGTAGTTTTACAGCTATTTCCTTAATCACTTTCATTGCATCCTCATTCGGCTGCTGAGTGATTCCGTGAATTTCAATATTCTGTCGTCTAGAATATTGTTCAGCCTTGTCCACTGCGGTTTTCAGCTCCTTTATTTCCGCATCCCTTTTGGCAATCTCTCCCTCCAATTCACAAGTCTTTTTCTGCAGACCAATCGCTAGGGATGGCAGATCAAGGTTAGATTTCATTGTACTGAATATGCTTGCAGTTCCATTATAATCAGACATTACGAAACGAGCAGAATTATTTTGGACCATTTCAAGTCGTTGTAAGTTTTCGTGGTTGGGATCCGAAACTGAAACGGCATATTCGAGTTTAGAGCGAATTATGACCTTGTATAGCAGAAGCTTTAGAGATGAAGGTGCTTTTGCAAAGTTACGTCGAATATATCCCAACATGCTGTTAGCGTTATTAATAACATACGAGGAGTGAACGCTAGATATAATTGTGAACACCAAGGTATTTATAAGAAGATACGGCATCTAAAGGCACATTATTAAGAGGGTAAACGGGTAAGTTATTTTTTTTAAACCAACTAGCATTTTTTAAATATTTTGGGGGTCAGTATGGGGCTCCGTGGCAGCCTGGTGCCCTGGGCTGCATCCCCCATAGCCCGTACCTTAATCCGGCCCTGGACCTAGCATAGGGGTTGTACTGTTGACGTAGGCCATCGACGTGACCCCCATGTGATGAATGCTGCTTATAGATTTGATACGAGCATAGCGTGGACACTCGATCTGGGATCGTGACAAACTGGCTCATGTCCAATCGCTACAATGACGAAAACAGCCGAACCCTAACAATGCATATAGTTGGTGACAGGTGAAGAGTTGCAGAGCAAGGGAAAGGAAGGCTGGGGAGGAGGAAGCAGGCAAAATTCTGGAGAGTAGGGGACGTCTTCCGTCTCTCCTCTCCACCAATCTCCTGCTTCCTCCTCCCCAGCCTTCCTTTCCCTCGCCCAGCACTCTTAACCTGTCACCGACCATAGAACCAAAACCGTCGCACCATCCCTTCACCCAAGAGTCGGGCTTGTGGAGCCATCTTCCGATAAGCGCAGCAAGCAGGCGACAATGTGACTACTTTAAACCGAGGGTTTCTTGTGCCTATCGGGAGATGGCGCCACACGCACAGTTCTTGCAACTCGGTCGTCGGTGTCGGAGCCCATTCATGAAGACGTTAAAGACGCACTACTTTTTCGAAGGAACGGAGCTAAGTCTTGAAGTTCAACAATGTTAACTCAACCTCTAAAATGCACAATTGACGAAAAAATATGCCCACGTTCAGGTTGCGATTTTCTGGCATATTTTACACACAAAAAAAATATTATCAATTTGTGCACCCTATCACAATTCATTACAACCTTTAATAACAAAACTTTGAATACTACCATGCCAGAAAATAACTTCGGTTATGGACATTTTATAACATCCAGGATTTTTTCACTGTGCTCTAATACCGGAAAAACAATCAGCAATTATAGGACTAAACGATTCGCTGGCCGATTGAGCACTTTGCTATAGGGTCGACCGTCATTCCATGCCAAAGGAGATGCGGAAACTTTTTCATGTCCACGATATGTACGAAAACATTAATTTGGATAAAGAAGCCTCCGAACTCCAAGAAAAGTATTTTCGTAAAGGATTTTGTTTTTATTTTGCTAAAATTATGCTCTGAAGTTTGAAAATTTGCATAAAACTCATGTAGTTAAGAAAAACATATTGAAAAAACGGTTGAACACCACACAAACTTTAGTAGGTGCCCAATTTCATAATAATGTGACCTATTTGAATCTTAAATACAAACATTGAAAGACGCCATTTTGGGCCCAAATAGGAGCTCCAAAAAGAAGAGACTACGAGATTTCTACATATTTAGAAATCGTTTATAAAAATGAAGCTCTCCGACCATGCCTCAGGTGCCTGCCTCGTTGGCGGCGCACGCCGACGTTCGCGAGCTATGCGTCAACGCCGTGCGAGACGCCGCCGAGAGGTCTTCAAGGCTCACCTGAGAACACGTTTTATTCAGTTGAGATGGACGTTAGCCTGACTTTCATGCTTCCGTGTCCTCTTTGCGTAACGCAGGGATTCTGGCGTCTTAATTTCACTCTACTGCCCAGGTAACTGCCGACGGGCGCAGGCCTGCATGGTCTGTTTCCCGAGTTTGGGAATGCATACTGCGCGTCGGCATTGTATGTTGTATGTTCAGCTATAAAAACAGTTTAGACAAGATAGCTCTTCACCGATGTGCGCAATATTGAAATCGGGAGTAGAAACGCGATAACTGACCGATGAACATTTAAGAAACAATTACCTTTTCGCAAAATCTGTACTTTGGTCAAACCTCTGATAGCAGTTGGCGTCAACAATCCAATTTCAACATGTGCCCTGAAACTATTAATTAAAATGTTAATCCACAATGTGTTTACTAAACCGACTTACCATGAGGGTCATTAGCTCATCTCAAGTCCGCCGAGCATGAAACTCAGATAGCGAAGACGGCACCCGTGTAAATCCCGTGTCTTGACAAACACACTTCCTTTAAAAGTACTGGTGAGTTCAGAATTCGATACATGTTTAGCTGACCTCCAGTGTATTCCGGAGTCTAAAATTCTGCACATGTATGAAATCTCAGGTGTGTCAGGCGTCCGCCGCAAAGAATGGAATGCTTTTGCCATCATTACACTGTTTTTGGTAGAACTACAAATTATGTCCAAATACGTTTAAGTTCAATGAAGAATCGACATCACCGTTAACATTTCTCGTCGGTGAAGAGCTATTCGATCTGAATAGTTTTTATATCTGGATATACAACACATGAGGCCAACGCGCACTATGCATTCCCAAACTCGGGAAGCAGACGATGCAGGCCTGCAAATAAATCGATGAAATGCTTCTGCATTTATACGACAGTCTTTTGAATGCTCAAAAAGCGTAAACAAAAAATTCCAGCGACTTAATGTGATGACAGAAACAAGTGGCTAAGCTTTTAGCCGGTGGTTCTCAAACACTGATGTTTCGCGGACCCCTTCTGCATCGGCGGAGATGATGGAGGATCCCGTTTGTGGTGAGTGAAAGGGAAAGGTATAGGGTAAATATAATAATGATTTATTAAATGGATATAACTAAGGGCTAGTGTAAAGCAGTCTTCTTTCAATGACATACACACAAGAGAACTCACCCAAAAATCGAAACGTTTCTTTTCAATCTAAAAAAATACAGCTTTTATTGCTGGGCTTGACTGATGAGGCAGGGCTTCCCGGACCCCTAGAATGCCTTCGCGGACCCCAAAGAATCCGCGGGCCTTCATCTGAGAACCACTGCAGGGTAGTCTGTGCCGTGTCCCCATTGCAGTGGCGAACTTCATCGCTTAGAGTCTAAGCGATGAAGTTCGCCACTGCAATGGGAACACGGCACAGACTACCCTCGTCGAGGGAATTATTGGTATTTCTGGATATTTAGACAGTGATAGGTGACTCACCTCGAAATTAGATATTTTACCAGTAAGGTATGACTACTAAACTGGGTGTTTTTAACGTGAACCACGGAGTAATGATTACACGAGTCCAGCTAGACTGCAATGTAAATGATGTCGTAAATGATTTAAAGCGGCTATCCACAGCGTCACACACTTTCCCGGAAGTCTTTTCGACAACGCCAGCGACGCGGTATGCGTACAGTTATTGTACAGTGTAGTATGCAAGGATCCGAAATGGCGTAACGAATATGGATGAATTCGTGCGCCACGGCGCGAAGTGTTGGAGTTTCGGTACTCTGAAACCTTTTCAGTGACTCTAGTGTGCGCTAGCCTACTCGGTCACCGATCCATTCTTTTTTTTAATTTGAACTGTTTATTTTTATTTATTAAATATTTTACAGAACAATTTTTTTATCACACAATGGTAACACATACTTCACTTCCACACAATAGACACGCTATACAACCTAAAGCTGTGAAACATATGCTACCTTACTCGCTGGACTCAATCCAGGCACTTGAACATCGATGTCAACCTTTCTCAGAATTCCGTGCATACACGTAACTACCATGACGGATAGGACACTGAAAACATTTCAGTCATAGTTCTATATCAGTGTTTGTTCAAGTACTCATGCATACTTCACGTGAATGGTTAAATCATGAATCCACCTTGCAACTGCTTCATCTGAGGGATATTTTCTAGTAATGAAGCCCACTCCGGTGCACTTTTTGCGGGAGCGTAAATACTTTTAATTTGAATGATTTCAGCGGAACAGACATTTGCAGGCTGGGGGTTAATATCTGCATGTCGCACTGCCACGCGCGATTTTCAAATACTGAAAAGCCTAAGGAGCATGAAATGTCGTATGGAACCATATCACGTTTGTTGACAGGAAGGAAACGAATGGAGTGCGAGAAGAATGGTTGTTGAGAACGAGATCTTGTTTTTCCCAATCCTGCTCTATTCGACGTCTTCTAGACCCTGAGATGAGGAACGATAAAAAAAAACGAACGAACACAACAAAATCTCAAACGCAGCTGCGTTTGAGATTAGGTTGTGTTCGTCCGTTTTTTTTTTTTATCGTTCCCCACCTCAGGGTCTAAAAGATGTCGATTAATTACCAGCTCGCCTGCACTCTATCACTGCTTACAATTATGCTCTGTTATGGTTTCTTTGCTTTTGTCGTTTTGTTTGTTGTCATTGTGACAATGGTTCAGACTATGAATACCGGAACACATATTCAATAAAAATCAGTTGAGAGTTGCGCTTTGTCGCGTCCTGTTCTACCTTTTGTCCTCGTCCTTGCTGCGCACAAGATTGCATAAGAATGGAGTGCGGTGTAATAGGCAGATCTTTTTTTACAAAGTTTGCTTTAAGATGTCCCAGAATAGTAGAGCATCCCAACAATTAATAAACACGTATTCAACACTTCACGGCTGTTTACATATTAAACAGTCGACCGTCCACGGAACAAACATTCGTCTTCGTTTCATCCCTACTTTCACGGGCAATGTGTAGCTTAAAAAATAGTTTTTTACTGCAGGGGGATATACATCTTTTTAACTCGACATAGTACATCTTGACCTGCACCATAAATAAACAATGCCCGATAGAAAGGGACTGGGAAAAGTGTGTCTAGAAGTGCTCGTGTGAACTCTTTTCTGGTCAGGAAAGATAGGTATTCCCGTGAAAATCTTGTGGATAAAAAGTTAAGAATTGACTCCTTTTAGAAAACGAACGATTGCCATAGGTTTAGAAGTCAGTGATGATACCAGAAAGGATGGCAAGTCACATACTAATTTAGTTTGTATCATCGTGAAAACAAATTGTTGCTTTTTGTCCCGTAGAAAGAAAGAACGTGACACAAGTCTGACATAAAGGTGTGGCAAGCCAATGCCACCAAGTGAAATACGCTGAAAAAATGTTGCCCTCCTCATCGGCTCTAATGCGGACTTTCATAGAAACAAAGCAAACACTGTGTGGATTTTCTGAACATTCTGCGGGCACAATGTAGTATCTGCAGCACATACATAATCTTAGAAATAAAACAATGTTCCATGTGTTTGCTCTATAAAACAATGTTCCATACCGATGCTCTTGCAAACATAGACATAGAGCAAATCGGCCACCTCGACGCACGTTGTTTCAAATTGTTAGTTTCATCAGACAAATAAGATGTGCTATTACGAAATTGGTGAAGCGGCACACCGAGATATTTACAGGATCCCTCACTCCACTTAATGCCTATATATATTAAAGATTTTGTCGACCATGCACCATGCCAGTACCCAATGCACTTCTTCCAGATCACTGCAGCTCCGGTCTCTTTACAAACGTTTTTGGTTAAAAGAACCGCCTAAAAACGCTTTTTTGTTTGTCCGAACAAAATATGGCAATGTCATCGGCGTACGCTAGTACTTTGACCTTGTAGCGAGCTTGGTATATCATATTGCATTTATGCTTACCATATTTACAAACGGCTATTAGTTCCAACGTAGGAGCCGCCCAGCGTAAAACGTCGATGCAACACGTCACCCGAATCTATAGGTGTCTCGTGGCACGTGTCACAGATCGCACGGCACCGAAACACACCGCTCTAGCTGTCGTTCCTGTTGTAACTGTAGCTCGGGGGTTTCAACCTCAACAGAACTGAGACTAAAGCGTGTTTCAGACAGTTGCTAGGCACGACTGCGTTTGAGCTGCGCTAGCGTGCAGCCAGACGCCGGAGACATCCCTGCTGCTTCTGTCGCGTGCCAACGCAACGATGCCGCTCGAACTCGATTCCGCGTGCTTGCACACGAAGCGACAGACGCTGCCGGCGACACGCTCGTCTTGTGCTCGCTGCGACGGAGCCAAACTGCACTAAACGCAACTGCCTGAAACACGCCTTAAGAGACCAATTTCACCAAGTGTTCGGCGCATGCGTGACGCCGCCATAACTTTAGTTTGCAGGAGATAGGCAGCAGTGCACGAGACGGCTCGTGCCACCTCATGCTCTGCATGCGCAAAGCTCTAGCCAGGTTCTTTCACGTGCAGAAAAACTAAAGTTCGCTTGACGCATTGCGGCAGCGGCGGCGTAATTACAGTACAGTTACAGTGTTCTAGAGTATTACAGTGTACTAGAATACGGGGTAGTGTTTGGACTGGCGCGACTGGGCAATGGGAACATTTTGAGGCTGTGCGTGCAGACAACAATCGCGGCTCCGCAGTCGACAAGGCAGCAGAAAGTCTCTGCAATGTGCACGTGCCGCCGCACGTGCGCGTGCACGCGGTGCACGCTCAGAACCACCACCATACTGACCCTACTTCCGATGCGCCGGTGTCGACACCTGTCGCGATCTACACCACTCGCATCACGCGAGTCGCTCCGGTTCCGAGCACTACCTCGTATTCTATACTTCGTCTCACTTAGTATGGACTACTGTTTAGCCGCGCGTGCTACAAGCGCGAGCTAGTCGCTTCGAATGAAGCCGTGGCGGCTGCACGAGCGTTCGTGTAGCAAGATGCTCTAGTCAAGGCAGTCAAGGCTGGCCGCTCGCGCTATCTAGCCTTCGCGGTTAGATCCATGCCATGGTAGACGAGCATAGTTCACTGTACTCTTGGTCCTTACGGCACGTTCAGCTCGAGCACCGATCAAGGCCATGCACGCACCGTCTTCACTTCTTCTGAATTCCCACTCCAAGTTGTGCGAGAGAATACTGCACCGACTCATTATAAAAATAGACTACCAAGCGTAAGTTGAATAGGGGTTATTTCACGTTGAGGAGTCGTCGACAAAAGTAAAGTGAACAAGCGAAAGCGCGAAAAGGCACGTTAGACTGGCTTGGCTTTCAAAGCGTTTTTTTTCAAGCCAGAGCGGTGGCGCCATTTATGTTCGTAATGTAAGTATATTAAATCAGAGATGTAACTCTACTGTATAATATCTTCCTTTAAATCTCTGGAAGGTCGCTTGTGTCGACACACCACCGTCGGTTTTAAATGTGGATAAAAACCGGGGCTCACTTTTTTGAGACTAACGATTGCCTACCCAAGCGTTGTGCGTTAAGTAGAGTTCCTGTATAGACGCTTTGCAGCAGCTGTGCATGGGCGCCGCCATAACGGACCTTCAGTTTTTGTTTCCTCTTATTACGTTTACTTCACTTGATTATTACCATAGCAGGCCAGGTTATTGCCATCTTAGATTTCATTCTGTCTTTCTCCCTAGCATTGGTCATTGTGGAGGCTCGTCCACACCAATTTCAGTGGTTCGGTATCTCGGTAAAACAAGAGAAGGTCGGCTATGGCGGCTCAATCTGGCGCGTGTGTAAAGCGTCTATAGGCTCCCTAAGGGAGCCAGAGTTGCGCGTTTGATTCCACGCGCCGCGTGCCGCCCTCGCCGCTATTCGCCGAGATCCAATCACGTGAGGAGCCGGATCAAGTGTTGTGCAGCAAAGTAGACGTTGCACGCGCCCCGGTGTACGTTCCCCGGCTTTTGAGCGCGCCGCGCGCTCGAACGCGCGGCGCTGCTATTCGCCGAATTCAGTCACCTGATGAGCTGTATCCACATGCCATGCATGAACGCGCAACTCTGGCTCCCGTAGGGAGCCTATAGACGCTTTACACACGCGCCAGACTGAGCCGCCATAGCCGACCTTCTCTTGTTTTACCGAAATACCGAGCCACTGAAATTGGTGTGGACGAGCCTCCCACAATGACCAATGCTGGGGAGAAAGACAGAATAAAATCTAAGATGGCAATAACCTGGCCTGCTATAGTAATAATCAAGTGCAAGCAAACGTAATAAGGGGAAACAAAACTGAAGGTCAGTTATGGCGGCGCCCATGCACAGCTGCTGCAAAGCGTCTATACAGGAACTCTAGCGCTAAGTACAGAGTAGCGACCCCTATGGTAGGGTGACTGGAGGGGAGGTTTGTTCATTGCCTGCTTCGCTTCACTACCATAGGCCCCTGATAGCTAGTAGGCACGCGCAGAGGCACGAGGAAGCTTGTGCATCGAACGCCTTGGATTTTCATCGATCTTTCGAGTGACCGCTGCTTGACCCTTGACATAGGTAAGACTACATATTTATCCATGGAACCTCGCTTTGCGTGTTGAAAAGGCGCTTAGCTCTTTCACGGCCTCAGGAAGCATCGCCCTTAAGCGGAATCTCGTTTACCACACCGAGACTTCAAGGAGCTTCTCTTTCACTATTCCTTCCAATCAGCTGCGACTGTTCGAGTTACTTCCTAGTGCAGAGTAGGTGGATACACGCTCCTTTCAACAATATCTTATACTGCTTCAGAATCGTAGGAGACAACAGTAAGATAGCGAATCAACCAAAATCGGAAGGCACGATTTAAAAAAAGAAACAAGAAAACATTTTAGTGAATGTGGCATTTTGTGCGGTGGCCTCCGAGCTGTCTCTAGGGGCTGTCGTTTCCTTTTTGCAAATGTCAAGACAGGATACCTTTAGTGGTTTTTAATGAACGTGTTTTGTAATTGCGAAAAAAACGAGCAAGCTCTTTCTTTAAATAATTTTAAAATCGTTGTTTGTATAATGTTTTTTTAATTATTTATTCGGAGACGTACATTACATTACTTATTCGCGTACCATTAGGCTGGGGTCACACCGCTCATACATCATGCAAAAAACAATATGCCTACATATTCGAACGCGAGTCACCGGGAGATCCGTGCTTCGAATGCCGCATGGCAAAGAGTACGAGGAGAAAACTTGGCGCGCTGCATTCGAAGCACGGATAATGCGGTGACACGTGCTTGAAGACTGTCTTTTGTATATGATGTATGACCAGTGTGACCCCGGCTTTAGAGTGCATTCTGGCCGGTGCCTATACCTCAGCCTTCGGACGTACGCGATTCGCTCGCTGTTCAGAGCGACAAAACAAGAACGTACTGTTCTGTCAAGGTTCCCGCGGGGCTAAATTTTTTGTAAATATTAGGATGGTGTTTACAAAACTTGCTTTTACGAGAAAAAATATGCGCGACTTGCACGTAACGGCTTTGCACCGCGCGGGCCTCCATGGTGCGGGCTGCTCCCCTCTGTTAAAACCACCTAGAAGACAAAAAGCCTGGGCACGATGCCACTCGTTAGTGGATCTCCCACGCGCCCCAAGTGGCAAACACGCCGAAGCTCGACCACAGGAGCGACAGAGGCGTCCTTATTTACGCTGCGCTGACGCATGCTAGGCGGCGCTGCGCAATTAAATCCTCTAGTGATGAAGTTGGAGGGAAAAGGTGCAGGCAATATCTTCTATAGGTGGCATAGCCTAAAGCTCCTTGACTAAATCGGCGTTTCTTACAAGCGCTGTCAATGATTGTTGTGGGAGCGCTCAGGAATTCGTGCCACGAGCGAGTGCTCAGCCGCCATTTGCTTCTAAAGTTCCGCTCCTTTAAATGCAGAGCCGCCATTTGCTTTCAAGGGCCGCACAAGTCACGGGACTTGAGCATTGGCAGATTGGCGCTTTTTGCAAGATATAAACACATCTAGGGGCTATGGCAGAGTTGTACACGTTGCTAAGAAAAAAGTGAGAAATTACACTTCTATAAAAGTAAGTGACCGTTCGCTTCACCAAAAAATAGTCCGTGACTTTCCCTACGGCTTCAGACACCCTCGCGTGTAATCGTGGCGCGTTCATTGTTGTGTTCGTGCGGTTCGCGTCAGTATTTATGGCTCGTCGCAGATGCTGCATCCGTAGGGTTATTATTATGTATGCGCTAGAGTGTTCATCTGGCGCTAGTGTATATGGGAGTTGCGGTTTCAAATTGAAGCAGAACAGCAACCAGTTCAATTTTCTTTCTTTCTTTCTTTATTTGTTTTCCCTCGGGCAGAGCTCCGAAAAAAGGGCCGGTGCAAAAGGCTAAAAAAGCCTGACGTGGCACCGGTCCCTTACAGTCCATACATAAAAAATAACATGAAAATGCATTCGATCTGACAAAATAATACATGATAAGAACTTTTACAGAACTGAGACACACATACTTAACACACATGCAACAATAAATGCCATATATATAAAGACAGAAATGCGCACTGAATGCAAAAAACGAGAATACAGATTATAATCAACATACAAAGGAACAAAAACAGTCATCTAAGGGACACACAAATAACAAGCGTCATTATAGCTCACTTTGCGAAAACTGAACAGTATATCACCAACAAAATAAAACAAGGCGAGTCATGCACATAGAATAAAACAAAGCTGAACTTTGAAGGTATAAAGTATAATACGACGCTTTATTGGGATTTGGAAGCTTAGGCGAATTTTATATCACTGCCTACCAGCAGTGCTCTACATTCTTTCTTAAATAAAGGGAATGATTTTGCATAGTTCATAGAGGGCATGTTATTTAATAGACTAATTGTTTGATAGTGTATACTCTGCCTTCCGTAATTTGTTCTTGTATAGGGTTCCCTTCTTTTAACCTGACGGAACAGATACAATTCTTCTGTTGCAACTTGGGTGGCGTATATCCTTTTTTGATAAATTAATTGAAATAATTTGAAGGAGTATAGTTGATTTGCCTTTAAGATCTTGTATTTAATAAAAAGTGGTTCCGTCCGCAGTTCTCTTATTCTCCCCCCATAGTTTTCGAATATGCGTAGAACCTTTTTTTTTAGGATTAGTAATTTATAGTAATCGGATACTGTAGTTGTGCCCCATATAAGAATCCCATAACACATTTTGAAAAAAATAAGGAATAATACAATGTTTCAACTAACCACCTCGGCACAAGGCTTGCCACTCTATAAATACAGCCAAGAACTCGTGATAATTCTGATTTTAGTTTACTTACGTGTGTATTCCATTTTAGCTCTTGGTTAAACCACACACCCAGAAATTTTTGCTCGGTTACTTGATCTATTAAATCACCTTCAAACGTAATCTTAAGGAATTTTGTAAGACGTTTTTTTGCTGGTTTAAAAATAACATATTTTGTTTTGCTTGTGTTTAATTGTAACCCATTGGAACTCAGCCATTTTGAAAGATTTACAAGATAAGCATTTGCCCTTTCCTCAGGCATTCTGGAGTTGCTTCACTAAAAAAGATATTAGTGTCATCTGCATACATTATTAACTCCGGGGAACCATAAACGCTTACGATATCATTTATATAAACTAAGAAAAGTAAAGGGCCTAATATGGAACCCTGCGGGACACCATGACGCGTTTTTTTCTTATCTGATTCGAGTCTGTCAATTTTTACGTATTGCTGCCGATTTGTTAAATAGCTTTGTGGTGCTCCTGTGCATTCCTAAGGGAAAAAGACGCGTGCGTTTGTCTCTTCGTCAGAAAATAACAGGAATTACCTTCGTTACTTGGGTCGTAACGAATATGTATGAAACCTTATTAACATTATGAAAGTAAAATTGCCTGAGTTACAGTATTTTTCTGATCAGCAAGCTTTGTTTTTTTTTCCCAGTATTCTGTGTCTAGTCCTATGTTCCGCAGCAAGTGTGTAAAGAAAAGCTACGAATAGCAAGAATAACAGTCGAAAATAACCTGCTAAAGGAGCGCCAACATCCCAATGACGCAAATATGGATAATCTGAGAGATTTATATGTGACTAAAATGACTCCCATTCATGAGCGGTTAAAACGCACCACACACTTATTGTTGTACTGCATATATTGGACGGTAAGAGTTTTCTAGCTTTTCACGGCCAATTTGAAAAGTTTTCAATCATGTGGATAACGGTTTTGAACGCTAGAACAAACTTACCTCTGCACCTATACATGAGCAGCAGAGTGAATAAAACGAATGTCATTTATTGCAAATCGCACTCATTACTTGGCTTTACTTTAAATTTTGATCTTCTACATGCACAGGTAGGCACACACATGGTGTTATTGCGCAGTTCTTGACATCTCTTGATTTCCGAGATGCTCTTTACAGATTTGGCACGTAAACCCCCTACAAAAAAGTGCCAATTATGTGCTCGCGCTAGCATGTGTCGGACAGTGTACGTAAATAGATATGCAAAGCAATTTTAGCAGCGCTTTTAATACCATGAATTTGAGAAAAAAAACGCCGTAATTATCCATTTTTGTTTACGTAACTGAGACATGTGCCAAGCTATCTAGTACGTACAAATTATTTGTGATAGTTGCTATTACAATCAAGCGCTGGAAAAAAATGCACTCTTTTACCCATAAAAATGCATCACCGGAAACCAATTTCAGATTGGTTGTTGTCTGCTTTATTTTGAAATTGCACTCTGGCGCCTCTGGTGCACATTATAATAACTATATGGCCGCAGCACCGGCTGGCGAGACTGCGATCTAGTACATGTTCACTATAATTTTTTTTGCTGGGTGCGATGCTACCTTTTGTTTACAAAAATCACAAAAATGGTCTGATATACGAGCCCTGGCATCACGAACAAACGCCTAACTTCTCCGAAGTTAAGCAATCCTAAGGGCCTAATTTGAGCCGAATAAGGTATTGCACAGAGGTGTTCGTTCCTTCCATATTCCTTTTGCTTTATTTCCGTTTTTTTCTGGTGTGTAACATAGTTGCGAAAGTACCAGACATGAGCCAGAATTGCACGTGTCATCCGAACAACCAGAACTGAAGCCTAATTCTGGCATTTTATTGGTAACTGCGACCCAAAGATGCCAGGTGACAACTAAACAACCAGGGAGTGCAGCAACTCTACTACAATCGTTTGGCAATTCCGGGCCAAAATACCCAGACTCTGACCATAGAATATCAAGTTATGTTACACCTTGGCCCTTCGGGACATTAGGCGCCCTAAATTACTATGCAAAAAACTACATTTTGGCGCCCCAAACATTTTTTGACAGGAAGGGGCTCCTAATTTTGGGCCGCTGCCACTTGGGTTGTTAGTGCTTTGCGCGTGATTCCCACGCTTGTCGAGGCAGTGAGCTCGTGACTCTTCGCACGATCTACGTGAAACTTTGCAAAAGTGGCTTAACAGAATCGATCTGAATGTTCAAAAATTATTCAAACGTGATTTCGATGCACGGAAGTATTTTAGGCCCCTGAGTAGCAAAAAACGGTAACCTATCTTTTTTTTTTTTTTGCTCCTGTTTTGGCAAAAATTGCTGAGCATTGCCTCAGGAAGGTGCAGTCTTGTACAAATTAAAAAAAAAAAAGTAATCTATTACAATTACAATTACTACTGGTTAAAAGTAATAAATTAGATTACTCGATTGCTTGAGAGGAAAGGTAATTGGCCGTTATTTGAAAGAGAAGCCGTTACTTTTCAGAGTACTCTAGATTTTCCAAACAGGGAATTTCAGTCGGTTTGAAAACGGGTCCTTCGTACTGTCTATGAGAGAATTTTAGGAAACCATTTTTGCAACGTTCGATACAAAACGATGGGCCCTCCGGTACGAACTGCGCATGCGCTACCACAGAAGACTCGCGCATGCGCAGTTCGTACCGGAAGGTCTATCGTACCGTATCAGACAAAAACGGTTCCCTAAAACTCTCTATTATTGAATTGATATCAATTAACTATAGAATACTTTTCTTAAGTGACCAATTTTGGTAAACCATCTCCCTATCACAGACTTGGCCTGAGGATTCCCTGGTAGGGAGTTTGTAGAAACACAGGCCACCATTAGGAGGAAGGGGAGGAAATATAGTAACGGCTACGAGCAATTTAAGTACGCACCTCCAAAAGTAATGAAATAACTCTTGCGATTACTTGTTTTTAATTAATGTAATCAAATGATCACAAAAACACTCTAAAAGTAATCGATTACAAGTAATTTGATTGCTTCTAGTGAGTACTGTACAAGTATAAGCGGGTGACGTGGAAAATCCAGAGCTAACGGCTTAGCACTCTATAGGTGGTGTACCAAGAGCTAGAAAAAAAAAGTGCCTTGTAGTGGGCGAGAAGATTTCAGATCTATATTTTTGAACTACGAATATTTTATCATTTTGCATGTATCGACTTTATTTATACCCCTGCCATAAGCTTCAAGTAAAGGGTCTGTAAAGCGAAAAAAAAAGTTAGGGCGCAGGCGAGCTGGTGTAGGTTTACCATTTTGTTAGACCACCTGAGACTGGGTGGAAGAAACACGACGACGTCTCAAACACAGCTAA